>JAQZBX010007531.1:0-50307 GCA_029593785.1 Cabassous unicinctus
TTTTTCCTATCATTGCTCATGCTTTGGGTGTAAAGTCCAAGAATCCACCACAAACCACATTAAAGATGTTTTTTTCTAGGAATTTTATAGTTCTAATTTGATCCATTGATGCATTTTGAGGTAATTTTTAAATAAGTTGTGAGCTAGGGGTTCTCTTTCTTTCTTCTAGATATGAATATCTAGTTTTCTCAGCATCATTTGTTGAATAAGCTGTTCTGTTCCAGCTGACTAGATTTGACAGCCTTTTCAAATATAACTTGACCATAGATGTAAGGGTTTATTTCTGCACATTTTATTCAAATATATTGGTCAACATGTCAAACTTTATGCCAGTACCATGCTGTTTTTACAACCATATCTGGAAGTCAGGAAGTGAGAATCTTCCAAATTTGTTCTTATTTTTAAAGATATTTTTGGCAATTCAGGGACACTTACACTTCCAGGTAAATTTGATAATTGGCTTTTCCTGTTCTACAAAGAAAGCTGTTGGAAAATTTATTATGATTTTGTTAAATCTCTAGACCAATTTGGGTAGAATTGACTTCTAAATGATAATTTTCCAACCCATGAACATGGACTATCTTTCCATTTATTTATATCATTTTTGGTTTCATTTAGCAATATTGTATAGTTTTTTGAATTCAGGTCATTTATTTCCTTGGTTAAGATTATTCGTAAATATTTGAGTCTATTGATCACTATTGTAAATTGAAATTTTTTCTGAATTCCTCCTCAGAAAGCTCATTAGCAGTTATAGAAACACTGTTGATTTTTGCATATTCATTTGTATCCCACAACTTTACTTAAATTGTCTATTAGTTCTAGTCATTTTGTTGTGGATATTTAGAATATTCTAACTATAGGATCAAATTATCAGTGAATACTGGAAGTTTGCTTCTTCCTTTCCTGTTTGGGTGCCATTTATTTCTTGTTCTTGCCTAATTGCTCTGGTTAGAATTTCTAGAACAATAGCGAATAATAGTAGAGAGAATGAACATTCTTGTCTTGGTACTGATCTCAGCAGGAAAGCTTTCAGTCTTTCACTATTGAATACAATGATAGCTATGGGTTTTTCATATATGCACTTTATCATATTGAGAAAGTTTCCTTCTATTCCTACCTTTTGGCATGCCTTTATAAAGAAATATTGTATTCAACAAATGTCTTTTCTGCATCTATTGAGATAACCATGTAATTTTTCTACTTCAATTTATTAATGTGGCATATTACACTGATTGGTTTTCTTATGTTGAGCCATCCTTGTACGCCTGGTATAAATCCTACTTGACCAAAATGTTTATTTTTTTCCTTAAAAAAAGCTTTTTATTTTTATAGAAGTGTTAGAATACATGAAAGTTACATTGAAAGTATAGGTGATTCCCATGTATTCCCTCACACTTTCTCCTATTAATAACTTCTGATATTATTTGTTACATTTGTTACAATGGATGAACAAATATTGAGTTATTGCTACTTAACAAGGTCTATAGTTTACATTTTGTTTACACTTTGAACTGTACAATTTTATAGGTTTTGACAAAATGTATAATAGCCTGTATCTCTCATTACAGTATTATGCAGAACAATTCCAATGCCCTAAAATGCCCCCTGTCTCACCTATTCTTCCTTCCCACTCCTTTCAAGACTGCTGGTACCCTCTAGCTTTATATAAATGTTACAAGCTCTCCTGTTACTGGACTAAATATGTCTGTTTGGTCCATGATTGCATTCCCCCTTACATTTGTTTATTCTTCATGCTTGAAGATTTGGAATAGTGAAGGCTGCCTAATTTAAGCTGAGAGGGGTCTTAGATCTTATACGACATATAGGAGAAACTGTTTTGTTTTAAGTTGTAGATACTCTTTGATTTTGTGATAAGGATTGTTCATCATCATCTTATTCATCTGCAACTCCACTGAAATTCAGGGCTCAACCAGCATATGAACAGACCAAAGATTTATGTCTCTGGGACATATATTTAATGGATATAGTGGTAATTATATGCTCAAATACAAGGGATAGAAGAATGACGTGTAGGGAAATTATTGACTTTATTACATTGGGGAAATAGATTTTCATATATTCCAAGGTCAAGGCCCCCCAATGGGGTGCTAATTTCATAAGGTTTTTACCTTGCTTGTAGTATCCATATTTCTCTATAGCCCTAGGGAGTACCCCTTTTTGAGCATTGTTCACTGTGGCAGTTACTGAGATCTGCCTTAGATGTGCACAATCATAATCTCTGAGTAATTCAAGACAAACAAGACAAGACCATCCATAGTTGTCAGAGAGACTAATGAATCTCCATGTCCCTTTCTCTCTTGCCTGTGTTGGGGATGGTGCAGGTCAAAACTGATGGCAATTGACCAGATGAAGTGAGAAAGCACAGGGTTCCTTCTCCCCTACCAGGGGTAAGGGTGAAGCTACAGTGTGCACAAAAGTCATTCCAGTTGCATGGAGAGGCTGCGAGAGCATCATCCCTCCTTCTCCCTGTCCAGGGCAAGGTTGGAGCCACAGATATGCCCAATAGTTTAGTCTGTGTAGGCCAAAGTGCCTGCAGTTGCCCAGAGAGGCTGAGGGAACACTGTCCTTTTTCCTGCCCTGTCAGGTGCAAAGATGGAGCCAAGATATGTCCAACAGTGTACTCTATACACTGTAGCTATATTTTCTAGAGAGGCTGGTGCAGTTCCCCCATCATCATCCCTGCCAAAGCAGGGCTGGAGCCCAGGCCAGAGCAGCAATCTGACCTGGGTGAAAGAAGCTAGTCCCTACCATCATTGTGATTTTCAATCAGCCCCTCTTCCCGTGATGTCATAGGTGGATTTAAAATGGAAGCTACCAGTCTCTTCCCAATTTGAAAGCTTCAAATGTTAGTTGTGCTTAGATAAATTTTTAGGCAGCTGAGATGACAAATCATTAGCTGAAATTGGTGCCTGACAATTTCTTCCTCCACCATTTTTGGAAATGGAGCTTACCACTCCAGCCAGGGAATAGCACCTGAGGTGATTTGGACTGCCGTTGGTGCCTGGACACTGTCCTCTATGGCATGGAGTGCTTTTTTCATGAATCTGCACTGCAGATGGGCAATCTCCACTTCCATTCTTCCATGGATGTCCCAGGATGCTCTTCTGGTCATGTGGACACCCTAATCAGGTGATTTAGATAGCTCTGGCTGATTACTAACTGCATTGTAGAACAAGCTGACTCTTGAGGTGCCTTTCTCTGTGACCATCTTGCCCTCTCTCCATTCATTCATTTATAATTAATTAATTAAGAATCCAGAAACTTACATTGAAAATATCAGGGATTCCCTTATATCCCATCCTCTCCTCTTTCACATTTCCCCTATTAAAAACATATTGCATTAGTGTGGTACATTTGTTACAACTGAGAAAGAAATAGTGAAGCATTTCTACTAAACCTGGTCTATAGTTTGCATTAAGGTTTACATTTTGCACCACACAATTTCATAGATTTTGACAAAATGTATAATGTCCCTTATCCTTCAGTGCAATATCATGCAGAACAATTCCAATACCCTAAAATGCCTTATGTTGGGAAGCGGGAGTGGTTCAGTCGATAGAGCCCCCATTTGCCATATGGGAGGCCCCGGGTTCGCTTCCCAGGGCCTCCTTATGAGGGCAGGCTGGCCCGCGCAGCCTAGTGGGCTGATGCAGCAAGCCCTCACAACAGGAAGCGGGTGTGGCTCAACCGATAGAGCCCCTGTTTACCATGTGTGAGGCTCCGGGTTCGCTTCCCGGGACCTCCTTGTGAGGGCAGACCGGCCTGCACGGTGCGAGGGGCTGATGCAGTGGGACCTCACAGCAAGGGGAAGATAAGCAGACACGGAGAAGACACACAGCGAATGGACACAGCAAGCGCATTCAGCAAGGGGGGGATAAATAAATAAATAAATAAATCTTCTTTTAAAATAAATAAATAAATAAAATGCCTTATGTTCCAGCTATTCTTCCCTCTCCCTGCACTCAGAAACCTGGTAGGCACAATATTTGTATCAATGTTACAAGTTCTTCCATTGCTGCAATAATACTAGGTTTACCTTTGTCCATGGTTATATTCCCCCCTTAGATTTGTTCATTCCTCAATCTTAATGGACTTGTCCATTATGTTTCAGATTGAGAAGGGGCTTAGCTCTTATGGCACAGATAGAAGGAACTGTTTTGCTTGAAGTTTTAGATACTCTTTTTGGGGAGATTGGCATTGTCCACCATCATTTTGATAGTTGTCTTGGATGAATCTGATGAACTGGAGTGTAGGTGTTGGCTGAATCTCTGCTGAGATTCAGGGATCAGCCAGCCTATGCACAGACTGAAGATTGAAGTCTCTGGGATGAGCCACAGCTTGCCTTACCCACAGATGGGGGTGAATGCCCTGCACTGGCTCCAAAAGGGGCTCCAGCTTCAGGACAACCCTGCACTGAAGGAATTAATTCAGAGTGCTGACAACATCCCCTGCATCTATATCCACAACCACTGGCATTCCAGCTCCTCCAATGTGTGGATCAACAGGTGGCAGGTAGTAAATCCCATGGGAAATTAATTTCAGAATGAATTCTGAAAGCAGCAAGAGAGAAGCATCTTCTTATATGAAAGGGATCCCCAATAAAATTAACACCGAATTTTTTCATCAGAAACTATGGAGACCAGAAGGTGGTGGAATGGCATGTTCAAATGGAAATAAAACAATTGTCAATCCAGAGTGCTATATCCAGCAACATTATTTTTCAAAAATGAAAGAGAATTTAAGATATTCCCAGATCAATAAAAATTGAGTTTGTTGAGACTTCCAGGAAGATGGTGTCAAAGGAAGTAGGCAAGGCTCAACTCTATCACAAAAGCAATGGAGGAAAGGCAAAAAGCTATACAAGAGAGATGCTTTGGGGATCTTCAGACCAGGAGAGTGCTTTGCATTACCCAGGAGGGAGAGGGAAAGAGAGACAGAGTCCAAATGAAAACCATGAGTTAATCACTCCTGTGGCTGGGAACCACACATATACCCCAAATCCAAGGTGAATAGCCTTGCTGAAACCCCTGTCTCACTGCAGTCAACTAAGTGGGAAAGAATGTTCTTCTCCCTGGGAAGGAAGAGGGTTCTGGTGGAGGGCACAGAGTGGCTTCTCTTCAGTGAGTTTGGCAAGCTAAGCCCCCTTTGAATTATAAACAAAACAAAACACCAATCCAGTACTGAAGTGACCCCAGGGAGAGGGGATGGGGATCTGATCAGGAAGGCAGTCACACCCAACTGCTGTTGGAGAGAGAGGAACGAGGACAGTGAGGGGCTGGGTAGGGACAGGCCAGCCAAGAAGAGAGAAAGCCAGGAAAGATGGATGACAAACTGTTAGAAGCCCAACTTACCTGAGGGGATAGAGGACAGGGAGAGGCAGATAAACTTTCAGAAGCCTATTAACCTGTGGAGTGCATGTAGCTCAATGGAGAAGGGCCTGCCTCACATATACTAGGTCCCTCATTCCATTCCTGGAACCTCCTAAGTTAAGGGTTCCAGGGAGAGATAGACCAGGCTGTCAGGCACCTAGCTGGTACCATATGACAGGGAACTTGTATCTTGAGATTTTTAAATTCAGGTTTATTGATCTGTTATGTTTTATTTTTTATCTTTTTTCATTCTTTATTTGCTAAAACTGAGTGCTTTATCTGCAGTGGGCAGGGTGCAGGGTTATTGATTGATGACCACTGGAATCCTGAGGTGGTTCCTAGGGTCCTAAAAGGGAAGCCTGTTGTAGCAGTTTGATATTACTTATGAATTCCAAAAATAGATATTTGATTGTGTTTTTAAACAGGTCTGTTCCTCTGTGTGTATTAGATTGTATTAGATTCAGAGGTTTCACTTTTACTTTATTAAATCAATACTATGGCTTTTATTTGACCACCTCAGTTTGAGTCCCTGCCCCCTCCTTTGTGGGCTGTATAAATGGATGTTCAATCAAAGACAGTGAAGTAAATACATGGAGAAGGAGGACACAGAAGCAGATACAGAGGAAGAGAGAATGCTTTATAGACATGGCCCCAGGAAGAGAGCTGAGCATGATAGTCTTGTGGAGAGAACAGAGCAGCTAAGCCCAGAAAGAAATGAGCCTTGGGGAAAGTGATCAACCTTGTACTAGCCTACAGCTGAGATCAGAAGAAGCTGGGACCACTGATCCTTAACAGGAAGGAATAAGGCTGAAGACTCAAAGTCATCATCTGGATATTGAATCAACATGTGGCCACAGAATTTTGGGTGGGAAAGTATATCTTATGGTGCTATGAGTTGGACTTTTTAGGGCCTGGAAACTGAGCTTCTCCACAAAATAAATACCCTTAATAAAATCAACAGAGTTCTGGTACTTTGCATTAGGACCCCTTTGGCTGACTAACACATCTGTTTTTCCTGAAATTTTTTTGTTTTTGTTTTCTTTTTTCTTTGTTTGTTAAACTTTTTCTTTTCCTTATTTGTTCTCCATAATGTCTTTATTCCTTTTCTGTCTTTCATTTTTCTCTCTTCAATAGCTAGTCTATGATTCCACCATTATTGTTTGGTATTCATTTATTTTATTTTATTTTTTCTCTTCTTCTCATCTTTCTGGTATTTTATTATATTCTTTTCAGCTGGAATCATCAGGCATGAATATTTTTTTCATCATTGCATCAGGTAAAGGCCAAAAAACTCCAGGGAAAGATTGACTTGCAATTGCATGCACCCACCTGAGGATACCTATAGACATTACTTCTTTTATTATTTGAGAAATTTTGTATATAATTACCCATGTATCTAGGCATAAACATTCGTATTATCATAAACAAAAGACATGTGTATTGTACACCTCATGGGAATCATCATGAATTGGGGCTCCTTCTTTCCAGTCATGAGAACTCCTATGCTTACCTCATGATTCATCATGCCATATGTGAGTTTACATTGGTACAATAAACATGTCTGATGAGAAATGATTCTATGTTGTTTAATTCCATCCACTGGCAGTCTGTCCCCTCACATGTACAAATCATTCGGTGATTTGATTTACCTTCTTTCCAAATATACTTGTAACAAGGAGGTCAAAACAGAGCTCTCAGGCTTCCCTGGATGCCTATTGTGAACATGTTCCAATAAATTGAAGGCTCCTAATCAGGAGCATGAAACTATTCCAATGCCATTTTAGATAGTCATATTACAGCAAGCAGAGTTTCATGCATTCTGCTGACTGTTGAAGCCAATATATACACCCATCAGAACACACACACAAAAAACACACTCATGCATGGAGCTCAGAGGCATAAACACTCATACACACACACACATGCAGAGAAACTCAGGGACACACCCAAACACTGCTGCACACATACAGCTGAAAAGAATCTGATATATACAATGAAACCATTGATAAAATAATATGTTGTTAATCTTCTGCTTTCCAATCAGAGATAGCAATGTAGAGCCCAAATTCAGTGATCCTACTATCCATAGTCACATGATCATGCTTCTAACATGCAGGTAAATGCAATGATCTACTTTAGCCATCCATTCGCAATAATGGCCTATTGAAATAAATGGACATAGACATCTGTTAGGTGTCTCTATATGTTCCAAAACAATAACAGTATGCATGGACCTATATTGAGATGTCTCTTGATGGGCATTACAACTTCCTGTCACCACCCACTTCCATGCTGACTTCCATAGGGTTGCACCTGTTTGTCAATTCTCTGGAGAGGCATGTAAGGCCCTGTCCATGGGAGAGAAATGGGGGGAATGTGCCCCAGACATCACAGGTCTGGACAGATTGGCTTCAGGAGAAAGGGGGATTGAAGTGTCTAACACAGAAAGCCATGATGACCATATGACCACAATTGTGGCTGGTTAGAACACACTCTGGTGTTATTGCACTTGGAACTTTCCCCATGCATGGCACATCCTGGGGCTGTGCATGATGTTGAGACCCCAATTCCACTGGTTTGGAGACCCAGACTGGGGACCTCAAAGGAACATCAGGGTCCTGACTTCTGTCAGTGCAACTCCTCTTTCCCCACAAAGCCTCTGCACAATGGCAGGTGAGCTCTCTACCTAGAGTCTGACTGCTGAGCAAGTCTTCCCTGCTGCTCAGAACACATCAGTGGGTACAGTAGTGCCGGGGGGGACTGGGGGATATCTGGCATGCAGGGAACTGCAGATTTCTTCATCAGGTCTAGACCTTCTCATCACCACAGTTCTCTGACAACACAGCTACACGCAGACCACTGGATGCCCACAAAGGGACCAACAAGCACACAGGGTCTTGCTCTGAACTCTCGCCTCACCTCAGAGTGAGCCCTGAATTGACAAGGATGAGGAACATGGTCCTGCAGACTACTTCTTGCTCTGGAAACCTTCACTACCTGATGCCTCCTGCTGAGTGTCCTCAAGTTAAAGAAAAGGCCAGAAGGGCTGCAAATGGGCATTTTGCCTTTAGAGCCCAACAGCAGGATGTGGTATGACTAGCGCTCTTGCCATGGCTGTGGATGGAGTGGGGGGTGGATTTGGGGATCCTGTATGGATAGGGGAGAAAGTAGGGTGTGGGTGCTGGGGATTCCAAGTGGGGATCTCCATCTTTAGCACCTTCTCCAGAACGATTGCCTGGCCCCAATCAGAGACAACTTGTCTTCATGATGTTTTCTTCACTTCCATCTAGGAAGGAGAGATTCTGTCCCATTCGGAGCTTTTCAGGTTTTCTCAATTCACATCATCTTACAAAATTTACAGGGGGTGTGAATCATCTTGCCAACTCTCTAGCCTTCCTAAAATTTTACATCACACAGGATTTGCCACTCTAAACCAATTCTGCTCTCTATTTTTATTTTCTTTTTTTCCATCAAGCTGAAAGAATCCACTTTCTGTTGATGAGATTTATGTGCCTCAGGAGGTGAGGGAAAGTGGAAATTACCAGGCTGCATGAGGCTCTACACATTTTAATTGATAGGGAGATCAGTGATTAAAAAAAAGGGGGGGTGGGCAGGGGGAGAATGCATGAGGAGAACTGAGAACAAAATGTTTTTCTCTTCACAAACTACAGAGCAGAGGTTCCAGTGGAAAAGAATTCTGAGGTGTGCAGTGCTATCTGTACTTCCTCTTTATTTGATTCCTGATTGGTCATAAATGCTTTATGGAGAGCCAATCAGAGAGGGCTTTACAAAGTGGGTGGGACATCCTGAGTCATCATGAGGCCTGGGTTTATGGGAAATGTTCAGTTGGGACCTTCTTTCCCTGGGCCTCAGATAACTCTGCCCAATATGGATCTGATCAGCACATTGAGTCATAATTTTCCAAGGGTGTTTTGTACTTTATTCAGACCAAGGACCTTGCTTATTTTCCCGAGGTTAGGAGAGTTTACATTGGGGAAGGCACAGAAACCTTGTGGATGGGGCTGCTTTCCTGTCATACTTGGGTCAGGAGATTGATGGGAGGTGTAAAATTGGATGCTGGAATGTAAAAGTGAAATGGGAAGCCATGAGTCCCATGAGTAACTACTTTAGGGAAAGTTTTCAAGTGAGTCCATTGGGTGGAAGAAAACATACCTGGGAAAACCTCATGTGTCTCAAAGCAAGTTTAGGGAAGCTTATCATTCAACACCAAGTTTTTTGGGTTTTCTTCATTTGAAACTTTCCACTTTTTCTTTTCCTTTCTTTTCCTTCTTTCTCTGGACCCCTCTTGGATTTCCTTTGAATTTTGCATGTTATCTGTGAACTTCTGGGTAGGATCCCAATATCATTTACCAGCACCCTTTCTCCTTTGTACATTCATCCCTCCTTGTGTCCAAACTCACATGGCTTGAGGAGGATGACTCATGGAAAAATAGCCAGTAGTCATCACATTTGGAATCCTTCAACCCAGAGTAAAAGAGATGCCCTTGCTCTCAGCCCATGTTTTCATCCATACTTAAAACCTTCTAACTACTTTCACCATTTTCTCTCCATCAGGCACACTCAGAGGAGGGCCCAGCAAAAGAAGATCCTTTTGAATGTCAGTCAAAAGGCTACCCTTTTGACAGAGCCCTTCCCTGCTCTAGCTTCCAGGGAAGAGCTGGCCAAAGATATTGACATTCTGGAGGATCAAATTCAGGTAAGCATGGGTCTCTCCTTCATGCATTCTCAGATTCAGAGTTTTGGGGAAAGCTGGGCTAAAAACTTTCAAGGAATTCTCCTATTACACAGGAATTTCACTCAAGGGTTTCTCACTGTGAAGTCATGTAAGGTGGAAAATGAAATCCAAACAAGGACTCTCTTTATCAGTTTTACTGATGGCATAAGTATACGGGTTAGGCATAATTCCCCTCAGTCCTAGAAGGCTATCGCACCTTCTGATTGGTGTAAGTGAACCTTATGACAGTCTGGAGTATTTAAAACCTGAATCACTGTATGAGTTGCATGATGTCATTCATTAACGGAACTGAGCACCAAGCATTAGGAATATATCATAATGAGGACTCACAGGTAAATAATTCATGGAAATTCTATCTTGTCAGGCAGTGATTCAAGTGGGATTGCATCTTGGGAGAGTCAGAGGCTCTGTCCTGCACTGCTTCTGAATGGACAATCGTTGTGCAAAATGAAGCTAATCTGACTTTTCTCTGATTGAGGCCAAGGAGCTGGAGAACTATATTTATCCTATGGGAGAAGCAGGGTAAAGGTAGACAAAGATGAAGTAGAAATGTCTCCCTCATGGAAAACAAGGATGTTAAGGCTTTAGATCTAATGGCATAATGTCCAATGAGCCATTGGCCACAGGGACCAGGGTTTGAGGGGATGCTGAGATAAATAACTATTTCTTGTCTCTTTAGGGAACAGTTCTGGCTGTGGGAGACTGGGTGGACTCAAATGCTGTGGATGAAACTGCCTGCTGTGGCTAAACCTGCTGAATGGCTGGCTTATAATCCCAGGGTGCATTCAAATTGATGTTAAGGAAGCACAGTCTTGTTGGAAGAGGCTGGCTTGACAGTGGTGTTGACTAATTGACACATCAGTTTCCAATTTCCACCAGTGTTTCAGAATTCTTGTCTGAAACTAGTTCAGATAACTGAGAGAAGGGGCATGACATTTCAGCCCAATGTCTGTATGTGAAGCCTAGGTCAGCATTATAGGCTGTCCTTTAGAATGTAAGTCTTTTCATAGGTATCCAGTTTTCCAAGAAAAACACTCAGTAGTGAATGGAAAGAACCTTCTTAATCTGACTCGAATAATGAGGAACCAAGCACAACATCCACTTTGTTTTGTTTCTAGCAGGTATTTCAACACTGGGCATCTGAGTCCCTGGAAGTCTCCCTATTAATTGTCCAATCAGGGATCAACAAACAGGGACAGAAAGACAAATGAAGAACTGGTCATAAGTTTGCCCTGGGCAATCCTAAGTCCCAGTTTCAAGGGCATACTTATCAGAGATCACATTTAGGAGCATTCTGTTTGGCAGTAGCCTTACTGCTTGTGAGGGAAAGACAAAGGAAAATAAGAGACATGGAAAGATAGGGAGAAGTGAAGGACAGAGAAAGAGAGGGGAGGGGGAATGCACTGGCTCAGGAGATGAAGCACAGTCTCTTCCCACAGGGGGAAATGACGGTGGATTCCTTGAGCATGAGGAAAAGCCAGATGCTAAGAGGGTTTGAAAGTAGATTATGTGGTTTTCTGAATTCCAGGTTAATATTTTGCCATCGTGGCATCTTGCAACCATAATAACATTTGTCCTAAAGATTTTTCCACCAGGGTCAGGTGTACCAGCCTGCTTGTTTTACATTATCAGAGCTGTTGTTTGTGATAGGATAGAATGAGTTGCTGACTCTCATATCTTCCTTGGCCCTTTAGATTTGATTCAGAACCACCAATCAAGATGTATAAAGTAGAGCTTACTGCCATCTGGATCCTCCTCAGGACAAGAGCAGTCTCAGCGGCAGGAGCAGGGACAGTAGGGGAACCGTGGGGAGTGCACTGCAGTCCCAAAGCTTTTCCCCATAGGGCAGAAATGACTTTTTACTGTGGGCTGACATTGTCTGTGAAGAATGCATAGGACAGCAACCAATGAAATCTTGTCCTGGGCATCACCAGGACAGAGGTGTGCACATTTAAACACTCTTTGGTTGTTTCAGGCACTTTTGTAGCAAAGGAGCCTTTGGACCTTCTGCTCCTGCTGCTGCTTGGCAGTGCAACCTCATCTATTCTGCCACCATGAGAGTTCCAAAGAGGGTTGGACTGGTCTATGGACTCCCCATGTGGGGGGCTCAGCAGGAGTTTAAGTGGTCAGAAATGATATTCAAATATGTGTGTTTGAGGTTTGAATGTGAAAACTGGTCTCAATGCCCTTGTTGCTCCTGTGTTCTCCTTTAGAGCACTTATCCAAAGAAGCTCACCATAAGTGGACAGCCATCATAAGATCCCAAACCACTATCCTGGTTGAGTCCTTTGGACTGAAATGATTCCCAAGTTTTAGGACCAGAGAAAAACTAGCTGAGCAAACCAGCCTTCCAGAATCAAGAATTCAAGTAAGTTCAGGCAAATCCCCAAATGTATGTCTTATCAGGCAAACTGTGTGTCATATGAAGGCCTAGGATCCCTAGTGAATATTGAGAAATGGAACTGCTTGGCAGAGCCTCAAAGGCCTAGAGTTCTAACTAATCAATGTAGGGTCCATTCCTGTCCAGTAGGACATAATCTTCCTTCTCCTGGATATATTTATTCAAAGATCCAAAGATTTCTCAATTGCACCAGCTCAAGTTTGGACTCATTAGAAATAGCCCATTTGCTTGGCAGACAGTCAGGAGGAATGGAGTTGTTTTCTATGAGGAAACCTGAGCCCATGTCTCTCTTTTTAACAATTAGGTATGGTTTCAGATCTGGAGAGTTCAACACCCAAAGAAGAGCTCCAGAGGATGCAGGAATTCCTTCACAGATGCCCTGAATCAGAGGCCCCACCTGACTACTGGGCAGGAGAAAAGCCCCTCATGCATTGTACCCAACAGTGCCCATCATCTTCTCCTTGAAATATTTCCAGTGAGAATCAAGTTCTTACACCCACTCCTCTTTCCCTGTCACACCCTATCTTACTTGGGATCCATTCACAACCTGCCTGAGACTGAAACCCATGGTCCTGGCAGTCCAGCCTTCCCAGAGGGTGTAGGGGGCAGACAATGTTTCTCCCCCACAGATGCTTACGGCTCACTTGCCACCAGAACCACCACTGGGAAGTGGGTTATCAGATACTCAGACACCTTCCCTGCCCCCATTCCCAAGAAAAGTTCAGGATCTCTCCAAAACCACTGGCACAGCCATGGTGCAGTTTAAAGACAACCCTCCAAAAAAACCTGAGAGGGAAAAGCAACAATTGCAGGATGTGGACCAGCGAGACACATCTCATTCTATGCAGTAGTATGGCAAGGAGCTCCAGGCAGTGATTGCAGAATGCGACCCTCTTGAAGAAAGGTGTAAGCTGCCTAGGCACACAGAGACACAGCTGTGTTTGCAGCAGGCTGAATCAGCTGAGAAGAAATCACGTCTGTCTTCCTAAGGGCACCAGCAAGATCTGGAGGCATCTCGCCTTTTAAATCAAGGGCTGTCGAGCATAGAATTTCAGGCAAAGGCACAATATTTCCTTCATACAGATACCCTGGAGCAGGACACTGAGCCAACTGAACCACCTCTCAGAGATGAAGAATTTCAGGCTCTGCTCAACATGCTATGAAGCAAACTGGGGCCTATGCTGTAGGAGTTGGAAGAGGTCATTCTCAAAACCTTAGACCATAATGCTCTTGCTTTGGTCCTAAACTATGGTGTATTAAACCTTGTGCTCCACAGAAATTCCCTGGAACCAGAGTGAAGTATCAATGAATCTGAAAGCCAAATGGAGGATTTCACACTGACACATGGGCAGCGGTGGTGCCCTCTATTGACTTCATTGAGGAAAAGATGGTTTCCAAGCTCCACGTTACTCTGGGAACACCATGCATATGAGACAGTGGACACATGGGCCTAATCCTGATGGAATGAAAGTATCTGAAGGAAAACCATTGCCTCCACCCACACATCATAAGGTCCTCAGCATTTTTGATAATCCAGGGTTTCTCACAGAAGCCAGGACAGGGATCAGGGCTTACAGGATATACCTGCCCTGCATTCCCTACTGGCACGATTGGAAGTTACACTGTATATGAGCTGTATGCATGAAGGAGTGAGTGCCATATTTCCTAGACATTGGAGTTGAAAAATAAAAATTTTACCCCTGCTCTGAGGCTTGAAATAGGCAACTGGCAGCTATTGAAACATTTACCAATAAAGGGATAAATAAAGTGATCACACCCTTAACAGTGCAGCAGTATCATTTTCATCATTGCATCAGGTAACACACTGACAAATTCCAGGGAAAGATTGACTTGCAACTGCATGCATCCAGTCGAGGATATCTATTGACATTACCACTTTTCTTACTTGAGAAACTTCAGATATAATTACCCATACATCTAGGCATAAACATTGATATTATCATAATCAAAGACATCTGCATTGTACGCCTCTCAGGAATCATCATGAAATTGGGCTTTCTTCTTTCCAGTCATGAGAACTCCTAAACTTATCTCATGGTTCATCACAGCATATGTGAGTTTACATTGGTACAATATACATGTCTGAAGATAAATGTTTCTATGTTGTGTAATTCCATCCACTGGCATTCTGTTCTCTTTCCCATACAAATCATTCAGTGATTTGCTTTGCATTCTTTCCACATATACTTGTGACAAGGAGCTCAAAACAGAGCTTTAGTTCATTGGTATTGCTCCAGAGATACCTGGGCTACAAAGTTATGTTACCAACAGGCATACAGCGAAGCCCTTACCAGGCTTCACTTGGTGCCTATTGTGAACATGTTCCACTAGGGTGAAGGCTCCAAATCAGGAGGGCAAGACGTTCCAATGCCATTTTAGATAGTCAGATGGAAGCAAGCAGAGGTTGGGGCATTCTGCAGACTGTTGAAGCAAACACATACACCAAGCAGCACACACACACACAACACACTCAGGCATGGGGTTCAGAGGCATAAACACTCATGCACACACACATATGCAGAGAAACTCAGGGACACCCAAACACTGCTGACACATATCAGCTGGAAAGAATCTGATATATACAATGACACCATTGGTAATATGACATGCCATTATTCTTTTGCTTGTCACTCAGAGACAGCAATGTAGAGCCCAAGTTCAGCAATCTTGTCATCTATAGTCACATGATCATGCTTCTAACAGGCAGCTTGATGCAATGATCTACTTTAGCCATCCATTCATGATACTGTCCCATGAAATAAATAGACATTGACATCTATTAGGTGTTGCTTTATCTTCTAAAACACTTACAGTATGCACAGACCTATATCAATATCTCTCTATATGGGCCATAAAACTTCCTTTTTCCACCCCCTTCTATCCCAAATTCAATAGGGTTGCAACTATTTGTAGGCTCTCTAGGGAGGCATGTAATGACCTGTCCATGGGAGAATAATAGTGACCATGTGCCCCAGACATCACAGATCTGGACAGAGTGGCTGGAGAAGAAAGGGGGATTGAAGTGCCTGGCCAAGAAAGCTGTAATGACCACATTGTCACAGGTGTGGCTGGTTAGAAAACACTCTGGTGTTAACGGGCTTGGGACTTACCTCATGCATGGAACATCCCAGGGCTGAGTGTGATGTTGAGACACCAATTCCACTGGTTTGGAGACCCAGACTGGGGAACTGAGAGGAGTCTCAGGGCCCTGGCCTCTGTCAGTGCAACTCCCCTTTCCCCACAAAGTCTCTGCACAATGCCAGCCGAGCTCTCTATCTAGAACCTGGGTGCTGAGCAAGTCATCAACACTGCTCTCAGAACACATCAGCGGGTAGCTTAGTGCAAGGGGAGGCTGGCGGATATCTGCAGTGCAGGGAACCACTGATTTTTTCATCTGGTCTAGACCTTCTCATCACCACAGTTCTTCTGACATCAAAGCTACACCCAGACCACTGGAAGGTTTTGAGGGGATGAACAAGGAGAGAGGTTCTCACTCTGAACTCTTGCCTCACCTCAAAGTGAACTCTGAATTGACAAGAATGAGGACCTTGGTCTTGTGGACTACTTCCTGCTCTGGAATCCTTATCTCACTGATGCCTCCTGCTGACTGCCCTCAGGTTAGGGAAAAGGCCAGAAGAGCTGCAAGTGTGCATTATGCCTTTAGATCCCAACAGCAGGGTGTGATATGACCAGGGCTCTGGGTGTGGCTGTAGTTAGAGTTGGGAGTGGAGTTGGGGATCCTGTAGAAATGAGGGAGAAGGTGGTGTATGGGTGCTGGGGATTTCAAGTGGGGTCTCCACCTTTAGGGCTTTCTCCAAAATGATTGGCTGGCCCCAATCACAGACAAACTGTCTTCATGATGTTCTCTTCACTTCCATCTAGGAAGGAGAGATTCTGTCCCATTCAGTGCTTTTCAGATTTCCTCAGTTCACATCATCTTTCAAAATTTGCAGGGGTAATGAATTGTGTTGCCAACTCTCTAGCATTTCTACAATTTTACATCACACAGGACTTGCCATTCCTAAAGCAATTCTGCTCTCTATTTTTTGTTTTCTTTTTTTCCATCACGCTGAAAAAATCCATTTTCAGGTGATGAGATTTATGTACCTCAGCAGGTGAGGGAAAGTGGAAAGTACCAGGCTATGTGAGGCTCTACCCATTTTCAATCATACAGAGATCAGTGATAAAATTTTTTTTTAAAGAGAGAAAAGAGCATGAGGAGATCAGTGAACAAAATGTTTTTCTATTTACAAGCTAAGGAGCACAGGTTCCAGTGGAAAAGAATTCTGAGGGGGGCCCCACTGTGCAGTGCTATCTGTACTGCCTCTTAATTTGATTCCTGATTGGTCATAAATGCTTTATGGAGAGCCAATCAGACAGGCTTTTCCAAAGTGGGCAGGACATCCTGAGCCTTCAAAAGGCCTGGGTTTCTGGGAACTGCTCAGTTGGGACGTGCTCTCCCTGGGCTCTGGAAGACTTTACCCAATATGGATCTGACCAGCACTTCAAGTGGTAATTTTCAAAGGGTATTTTGTACTTTGATCAGACCAAGGGCCTTGCTTATTTTCCAGAGGTTAGAAGAGAGTTTACATTGCAATGGGGAAGGCATAGACACTTTGTGGATGGGGCAGCTTTCGTGTCATACTTAGGTTAGAGGATTGATGGGAGGTGTAAATTGGATGCTGGAATGTAAAAGTGAACAGGGCAGCCATGAGTCCCATGAGTTACTCTAGGGAAAGTTTTAAGATGAATCCATTGGGTGGAAGAAAATACAGCTTGGAAAACCTCATGTGTTCCACAGCAAGTTTAGGGAAGCCTACTGTTTATCATTCAGCACCATGTTTTTTGGGGGGTTTTCTTCATTTGAAACTTTCCACTTTTTCCTTTCCTTTCTTTTCCTTCTTTCCCTGGCATCCTCTTCAGTTTCCTTTGAATTTTGCATGCTATCTGTGAATTTCTGGATAGGATCCCAATATTAATGCTCAGCACCCTTTCTCTTATGTACATATATCCCTCCTTGTGTCCAAATTCCCATGGCTTGAGGAGGATGCCTCATGGAAAAATAGCCAGTAGTCATCACATTTGGAAGCCTCCACCTCAGAGTAAAAGAGATGCCCTTGCTCTCAGCCCATGTTTTCATCCATACTTAAAACCTTCCAACTCCTTTCACCCTTTTCTCTTCACCAGGCACACTGAAAGGAGAAACCCAATGAAAGAGGATCATTTTCAATGCCAGTCAAAAGACTACCCTGCAGACATGTTTTGAGCAGAACCCCTACCCTTGTCTATCTTCCAGAGAAGAGCTGGCCAAAGACATTGGCATTCCAGAGGATCGAATTCAGGTAAGCATGGATCTCTACTTCATGAGTTCTCAGATTCTGAGTTTTGGGGAAAGCTGGGCTAAGCACTTTTCAGGAATTCTCCTATTACACAGGAATTTCACTCAAGGGTTTCTCCCTGTGAAGTTATGTAAGGTGGAAAATGAAATCCAAACAAGAACTTTTTTTTATCAGTTTTACTGATGGTGGAAATATACGGATTTGGCATAATTTCCCTCGGTCTTAGAAGGCTATGGCACCTTCTCCTGACTGGTGTATGTGATCCTTATGATGAGAGTCTGGAGTATTTAAAACTTGAATCTCTGTATGAGTGGCATGGTGTCATTCATTAGCAGAACTGAGCACCCAGCATTAGGAACAATATACCATAATGAGGACTCATGGGTAAGAAATTCATGGAAATTCCATCTTGTCAGGTGGTGTTTCAAGTGGGCTTGCCTTATGGGAGAGTCAAAGGCTCTGTCCTGTGGTGACTGCTTCTGAATGGACAATCATTGTGCAAAATGAAGCTAATCTGACTTTTCTCCAAATGTATCCAAAGATCTGGAGAGAACTAAATTATACCACACGGGAGAAGCAGTGTAAAGGGGGACAAGGATGAAATAGAAATGTCCCCCTAGTGCAAAACAATGATGTTAGGGCCTTAGATTAAATGGCATAATGTCCAATGAGCCATTGGCCACAGGGACCAGGGTGTGAGGAGATGCTGAGATGAAGAACTGTTTCTTGTCTCTTTAGGCAACAGTTCTGGTTGTGGGAGATGGGTGGACTCAAATGCTGTGGATGAAAATGCCTGCTGTGGCAAAACCTGTTGATTGGCTGGCCTAGAGTCCCAGGGTGCTTTTGAATTGACGGTAAGGAAGCATAGTCGTGGAAACTATGTTGGAGGAGGCTGGCTCAACAGTGGTGTTGACTAATTGACACATCAGTTTCCAATTTCCACCAGCTTTTCAGAATTCTTGTCTGAAACTATTTCAGATAACTGAATGAAAGAAGGGTCATAACATTTTAGCTCAATGCCTGTGGGTGAAGTGCAGGTCAGAAGATATAGGTTGTCCTTTAGATTGTAAGTCTTTTCATAGGTATCCAGTTTTCCAAGGAAAACAAACACTCTGTAGTGAGTGGAAAGAACCTTCTTAATCTGACTCGAGTAATGAGGAACCAAGCACAGCATCCACTGGGTTTTGTTTCTAGCAGGTATTTCAACACTAGACATCTGAGTTCCTGGGAGTCTCCCTTTTAATTGTCCTATCAGGGGTCAATGAACTGGACAGAAAGACGAATGAAGAGCTGGTCATCAGTTTGCCCTGGGCAATCCTAAGACCCAGTTTCAAGAGCATACATAGAGATCACATCCACAGGCATTCTGTTTGGCAGTAGCCTTACTGCTTGTAAGGGAAAGACAAAGGAAAATATGAGACATGGCAAGATGTGGAGGAGTGAAGGACACAGAGAGAGAGGGGAGGGAGAATGCACTGTCTCAGGAGACGAAACACGTCTCTTCCCACAGGGGGAAATGACTGTGGATTCCCTGAGCATGAGCAAACCCAGATGCTAAGATGGGTGGAGGGTGGGCTATGTGGTTTTCTGAATTCTAGGTTAATATTTTGCCATTGTGGCATCTTGCATGCATAATAACATTTGTCCTAAGGATATTTCCCCCAAGGTTAGGTGTATCACCCAGCATGTTTTACTTTATCAGAGACATTGTTTGTGATAGGATAGAGTGAGTTGCTGACTCTCCTATCTTCTTTGGCCCTTTAGATTTGGTTCCAAAACTACAGATCAAAGTGCTTAAAGCAGAGCTCACTGCCCTCTAGATCCTCCTCAGGACAAGATCAGACTCAGTGGCAGGAGCAGGGACAGTGGTGGAACAATGGTGAGTACACTGCAG
Organism: Cabassous unicinctus; assembly: GCA_029593785.1. Taxonomy (NCBI): domain Eukaryota; kingdom Metazoa; phylum Chordata; class Mammalia; order Cingulata; family Chlamyphoridae; genus Cabassous; species Cabassous unicinctus. The sequence continues at coordinate 19,805 of JAQZBX010007531.1, forward strand.
TCTCAAGGGTTTTTACTGTGGGCTGACATTGTCTGGAAAGAATGCATAGTACAGCACCCAATGACATCTTGTCCTGGGCATCACCAGGCCAGAGGTGTGCACATTTTCACATTCTTTGGTTGTTTCAAGCACTTTTGTAGCAAAGGAGACTTTGGACCTTCTGCTCCTGCTGCTGCTTGGCAGTGCCACCTCCTCTCTTCTGCCACCATGAGGGTTTCATCTGAGGGTTGGACTGGTCTATGGACTCCCCAGGTGGGGGGCACAAGCAAGAGTTGAAGTGGTCAGAAATGATATTCAAATATGTGTGTTTGGGGTTTGAATGTGAAAACTGGTCTCAATGCCCTCTGTTTCTCTTGTGTTCTTCTTTAGCGTGCTTACCCAAAGAAGCCCACTGTAAGTGGACAGCCATCACGAGATTGCAAACCTCCATCCTGGTTGAAGCCTTCAAGCAGAACCAATTCCCTGGTTTTAAGACCAGAGAAGAACTGGCTAAGCAAACTGGCCTTCCAGAAGCAAGAATTCAGGTAAGTTCAGGCAAATCCCTAAATATATGTCTTATCAGGCAAACTGTGTGTCATATGGAAGCCCAGGTTCCCTGGTGAATAGTGAGAAAGGGAAATTCTTGGCAGAGCCTCAAACACCTACAGTTCTAGCTAAGCAATGTATGGTCCAATGCTGCCCAGCAGGACATAATCTTCCTTCCCTTGGATATATTTTTTCTAAGACCAATGACGTCTCAATTGTACTAGCCTGAACTTGGGCCCATTAGAAATAGCCCATTTGCTTGGCAGACAGACCAGGAGGGATGGAGTTGTTTTCTATGAGGTTCCAAGCCCATGTCTCTCTTTCCCACACTTAGGTATGGTTTCAGAACCGGAGAGATCGCCACCAAAAGGAGAGCAGCAGGTGATGCATGAACTCCTTCAGAGATGCCCTGAATCAGAGGCCCCACCTGACCATTGGGCAGGAGCAAAGCCCCTCCATGCATTGTCCTCCACAGCCCCATCATGGTCCTCCTTGCAATATTTCCAGCATGAATCAAGTTCTTACACCCACTCCACTTTCTCCTGTCACACCTTATCCAACTTGGGATCCATTTGCAAGCTGCCTGAGACCTGCACCCATGGCCCTGGCAGTCCAGCCTTCCCAGACTGTGCAGGGAGGGGCAATGTTCTCCACCCCACAGATGCTTATGGCTCACTTTCCATCAGAACCACCACTGGGAAGAGGGTTCTCTGATACTCAGACACCTCCCCTGTCGCCATTCCCGAGAAAAGGTCAGGATTTCTCCAAAACCACTGGCACAGCCATGGTGCAGTTCAAAGACAATCCTCCAACTCAACCTGAGAGGGAAAAGCAACAATTGCAGGATTTGGGTGAGCCAGACACATCTCATTCCATGCAGTGGTATGGCAGGGAGCTCCAGGCAGTGATTGCAGAATTCAACCCTCCTGAGGGGACGCTTAAACTGCCTGGGCACACTGAGACTCAGCTGCTCCTGCAGCAGGCAGAATCAGCTGAGGAGTGATCACATCTGTCTTCCGAAGAGCACCAGCAAGATCTGGAGGCATCTTGCCTTTTAGATCAAGGGCTGTCAAGCACAGAATTTCAGGCAAAGGCACAATATTCCTTCATCCGGGTCCCCTGGAGCAGGATGATGAGCCAGGTGAACCACCCCTCAGAGATGAGGAATTTCAGGCTCTGCTCAACATGCTATGAAGCAAACTGTGGCCTAAGCTGTAGGAGGTGGAAGACGTCATTCCCAAAACCTCAGACCAGACAGCTCTTGCTTTGCTGTTAAACTATGGGGAATTAAACCTCATGCTCCAGAGAAATTCCCTGGAACCAGAGTGAAGGATCAATAAATCCAAAAGCCAAGTGGAGAATTTCACACTGATCCGTTGGCTGTGGTGGTGCCCTCTATTGGCTTCACTGAGGAAAAGATGATTTCCAAACTCCACATTATCTCTGGGTACACCATGGATTTGAGACAGTGGACTCTTAGGCCAAATTCTGATGGAATGAAAGCATATGTGGAAAACCATCACCTCCACACACCCATCATAAGGTTCTCAGCATTTTGGATAATTCAGGATCTCTCTTGGAAGCCAGGTGGGGGGACGAGGACTTACATGATATACCTGCACTGCATTCTCTACTGGCATGATTGGAAGTCACACTGTATATGATCTATATGGATTAAAGAGGGAGTGCCATATTTCCTGGTCATAGGAGTTTACAAATAAGAGATTTACCCTAGCCCTGAGACTTGAAATAGGCAACTGGAAGCTGTTGCAACATCCACCAATAATGGGATGAATGAAGGGGTCTTGGCCCTAACAGCACAGCATCTTCAAGCATGAAGATTTTCTTCATCACTGCATCAGGTAAAACACTGACAAACTCAAGGGAAAGATTGACTTGCTGCTGCATGCACACACCTGAGGATACATATAAACTTTACCACTTTTTCTGTTTGAGAAACTTTGGATAAAATTACCCATTTATCTAGGCATAAACATTCATGTTATCATATTCAAAAACATGTGCATTGTACACCTCTAGGGAATCATCATGAAAGTGGGGTTCCTTCTTTCTAGTCATGAGAACTCCTACACTTACCTCATGGTTCATCACAGCATATGTGAGTTTACACTGGTACAATAAACATGTCTGAAGATAAATGTTTCTATGTTGTGTAATTCCATCCACTGGCATTCTGTCCCCTCACCCATACAAATCATTCAGTGATTTGCTTTACCTTCTTTCCACATATGCTTTTGATGAGGAGCTCAAAATAGAGTTCTAATTCATTGGTAGAGCTCCAGAGATAAAGCTCCAGGAAAACAAACACTCATTCATAATTGGAAAGAACCTTCTTAATCTGACACAAGTAATGAGGAACCAAGAACAGCATCCAGTTGGTTGTTTCTGGCAAGCATTTCAATACTGAGCATCTGAGTCCCTGGGAGTCTCCCTCTTAATTTTCCAATCAGAAGTCAACTAACTAGGAGAGAAATACAGATGAAAAGCTGGTCATCAGTTTGACTCGAGCAATCCTAAGTCCCAGTTTCAAGGGCACACATAGAGATCATATCCACAGGCATTCTCTTTGGCAGTAGCCTTACTGCTTGTGAGGGGAAGACAAAGGAAAATAAGAGACATGGTAAGATGGGGAGGAGAGAAGCACACAGACGGAGAGAGAGGAGGGAGAATGCACTGGCTCGGGAGACCAAGCACAGTCTCTTCCCACAGGGGAAAATGACTGTGGATTCACTGGGCATGAGCAAAAGCCAGATGCTAAGAGGAGGTGAGGGTAGATTATGTAGTTCTCTGAATTCTTGGTTATTATTTTGCCATCATGACATCTTTCAAGCAAAATAACATTTGCCTTAAAGATATTTCCCCCAAGGTCTGGTGTACCACCGAGTTTGTTTTGCTTTATCAGAGCCATTGTTTTCGGTAGGATAGAATGAGTAGCTGACTCTCCTATCGTCTCTGACCCTTTAGTTTTGGTTCCGGAACCACAGATCAAGGTGCTTAAAGCAGAGCTACTGCCATCTGGATCCTTCTCAGGTCAAGAGCAGACTCAGCGGCAGGAGCTGCGGCAGTTTTGGAACCATGGTGAGTACACTGCAGTCCCAAGGCTTTTTTACTGTGGGATGACATTGTCTGTGAAGAATGCATAGGACAGCAATCAATCACATCTAGTCCTGGGCAACACCATGCCAAGATGTGCACATTTTCACACACTTTGGTTGTTTCAGGCACTTTTGTAGCAAAGGAGGCTTTGGAACTTCTTCTTCTGCTGCTGCTTGGCAGTGCAACCTCCTCTCTTCTGTCACCAAGAAGGTTGCCTCTGAGGTTTGGACTGTTCTATGGACTCCCTGGGTGGGGGGCTCAGCAAGAGTTGCGGTGGTCAGAAATGATATTCAAAATGTGTGCTTGGGGTTTGAAAGTGAAAACTGGTCTCAATGCCCTTGTTGCTCCTTTGTTCTCCTTTAGAGCTCTTATCCAAAGAAGCCCACTGTAAGTAGACAGTCATCATGAGATCCCAAACCACCATCCTGGTCGAGGCCTTTGAGCAGAACCACTTCCCTGGTTTTAGGACCAGAAAAGAACTGGCTAAGCAAACTGGCCTTCCAGAAGCAAGAATTCAGATAAGTTCAGACAAATCCCCAAATATATGTCTTATGAGGCAAACTGTGTGTCATATGAAGGCCCAGGTTCCCCAGTGAATAGTGAGAAAGGGAACAGCTTGGCAGAGCCTCAATGGCCTAGAGTTCTAATTAAACAGTGTAGGGTCCATTCCTGTGCAGCAGGACACAATCTCCCTTCTCCTGGATATATTATTTCAAAGACCCTATGCTCTCTCATTTGTTCTAGCCCAAGCTTGGGCCCATTAAATAGCCCATTTGCTTGGCAGACAGTCCAGGAGGAATGGAGTTGTTTTCTATGAGGACCCCTGAACCTATGACTCTCTTTTCTACAATTAGATATGATTTTAGAACCAGAGAGTTTGACACCCAAAGAAGATCACCAGAGGAAGCAGGAATTCCTTCACAGATGCCCCAAATCAGAGGCCCCACCTGACCATTGGGCAGGAGCAAAGTTCCCATGCATTGTCCCCAACAGTCTCCATCATTTTCCTTCTTGCAATATTTCCAATGGGAATCAAGTTCTTACACCAACTCCTCTTTCTCCTGTCACACAATATCTAACTTGGGATCCATTTGCAAGCTGCCTGAGACCCTCACCCATGATCCTGGCAGTCCAGCCCTCCCAGATTGTGCAGAGAGGAGACAATGTTCTTCCCAAACATATGCTTATAACTCATTTGCCAACAGAACCACCACTGGAAAGAGGGCTCTAAGATACTCAGACACCTTCACTGCCCCCATTCCCACAAAAAGTTCAGGATCTCTCCAAAACCACTGGCAACCAACTCAACCTGAGAGGGAAAAGCAACAATTTCAAGATGTGAGCCAGCCAGACACATCTCATTTGATACAGTCATATGGTGAGGAGCTCCAGGCAGTGATTGCAGGATGTGACCTTCCCAAAGGGAGGCTTAAGCTGCCTGGGCACACAGAGACATAGCTGAACCTGTAGCAGACAGAGTCAGCCATTGCACCTGCCTTCCCAAGAGCACCAGAAAGATCTGGAGGCATCTTGCCTTTTAGATCAAGGGTTGTCGAGCACATAATTTCATGCAAAACATATTTCCTTCTTCCAGATCCACCTAAGCTAGCTGAACCACCACTCAGCGATGAAGAATTTCCAGCTCTGCTCAACATGCTATGAAGTGAACTGGGTTCTGTGCTGTAGGATGTGGAAGAGGTCATTCACAAAACCTTAGACCAGACTGCACTTGCTTTGGTCCTAAACCATGGGGGATTAAGCCTCATGCTCCAGAAAAACTCCCTGGAACCAGAGTGAAGGATCAATGAATCCAAAAGCCAAGTGGAGCATTTCACACTGATCTATTGGCTGCAGTGGTGCTCTCTATGAACTTCATTGAGGAAACGATGGTTTCCAAGTTCCATATTACCTCCGGGTACACCATGGATGAAACAGTGGACACATGGGCCAAATCCTGATGGAATGAAAGCATTTGTAGGAAAATCATTGCTTCCACCCAACCATCATGAGGTCCTCATGTTTTGGATACTCCAGGATGTCTCAAGGAAACCAAGTGGGGGCAACAGGATTTACAGGATATACCTGCCCTGCATTCCCTACTGGCACACTGGATGTCTCACTGTATATGAGCTATATGCATAAATGAGTGAGTGCCATATTTCCTGGTCATTGGAGTTGACAAATAAGAGTTTTCACCCAGCCCTGAGGCTTGGAATAGGCAACTGGCAGCTATTGCAACATCTACAAATAATGGAATGAATGAAGGGGTTACAGCCCTAATAGCACAGCATCATCATTTTCATCATTGCATCAGGTAAAACACTGACAATCTCCAGGGAAAGATTGACTTTCAACTGCATGTGTCCACCTGAGGATACCTATCGACATTATCAATTTTGTTATTGGAGAAACTTCAGATATAATTACCCATATATCTAGGCATAAACATTCATATTATAATAAACAAGGACATTTGCATTGTTCATCTCTTGGGAATCATTGTGAAATTGGGTCTCCTTCTTTCTTGTTGTGAGAAGTCCTATGCTCACCACATGGTTCATCACAGCATATGTGAGTTTACATTGGTACAATAAACATGTCTGAAGATAAATGTTTCTATGTTGTGTAATTCCATCCACTGGCATTGTGTCCCCACACACATACAAATTGTTCAGTGATTTGTTTTAACTTCTTTCCACATATACTTTTGACAAGGAGCTTGAAAAAAAGCTCTAGTTCATTGGTAGAGCTCCAGAAATACCCAGGGTATAAAGTTATATTACCAACAGGTGTACAGCAGAGCCCCTCCCAGGCTTCCCTGGGTGCCTATTGTGAACATGTTCCACTAGGGTTAAGGCTCAAAATCAGGAGGACAAGACTATTCCAATGCCATTTTAGATAGTCAGATTACAGCCAGCAGAGGATGGTGCATTCTGCAGACTGTTGAAGGAAACACATACACCCATCAGCACACACACACACAACACACTCATGCATGGAGTTCAGAGGCATAAACACTCATGCACACACACACATGCAGTGAAACTCAGGGACACATCCAAACACTGCTGGCACACATCAGCTGAAAACAATCTGATATATATAAGGACACTGTTGATAATATGACATGCTGTTATTCTTTTGCTTGTCAATCAGAGATAGCAATGTAAAGCCCAAGTTTAATGATCTTGCCATCCATAGTCACATGAACATGCTTCTAACAGCAGCTCAATGCAATGATCTACTTTGGCCATCCACTCATGATACTGTCCCATGAAATAAATAGACATAGACATCTGTTAGGTGTCTCTATATCTTCCAAAACACTTACCGTAATGCATGGACCTATATCAATATCTCTGTATATGGGCCATACAACTTTCTGTCCCCACCCCCTTCCATGCCAAATTCAATAAGGTTGCACCTATTTGTAGATTCTCTAGGGAAGCATGTAATGACCTGTGCATGGAAGAGAAATGGTGGGCATGTGCCCCAGACATCACAGGTTTGGTCAGAGTGGCTGCAGAAGGGGGATTGAAGTGCCTGGCCAAGAAAGCCTTGTTGACCACATGGCCACAGGTGTGGCTCGTTAGAAAACACTCTGGTGTTAATGGGCTTGGGACTTTCCCCATGCATGGTACACCCGGGGGCTGAGCGTGATGTTGAGACACCAATCCCACTGGTTTGAAGATCCAGACCGGGGAGCTGAGAGGAACCTCAGGGCCCTGGCCTCTGTCAGAGCAAATCCCCTTCCCCACAAAACCTCTGCACAATGGTAGCTGAGCTCTCTATCTAGAACCTGGCTGCTGAGCATTTGATCTCCACTGCCCTCAGAATACATCAGCAGGTAGAATAGTACAAGGGGGTTCTGGGGGATATCTGATGCTCAGGGAACTGCAGATTTCTTCATCCAGTCTAGGCCTTCTCATCACTGTACTTCTTCAAGCCTCACAGTTATACCCAGACCACTGGAAGTCCATGATGGGACCAAGCAGAAAGGGCCTTGCTCTCAACTCTAACTTCATCTCATAGAGTGCCCTGAACAGCAGGATGATACAGCTAATTCTCTAAGCATGGCTATCATTGTGTTAGGGGGCAGTGTCAGGTTCATGTTATTCATTATCTTACCTGAGCACCTAACATTAGAAATAATATATGGAAATGAGTTCACAGGGGTAAGAAATTCATGGAAATTATGGCTAAGGTTTGAATTGCTCTTGAAAGCACCTCAAGTGGAGTTGGCTCTTGGGAGAGTCAGATGCTCTCTCCCACAAGTACTGCTTCTGAATGGACAAGTGTTGTGCAAAATGAAGCTAATCTGACTTTTCTCCAATTGTGGCTGAGGAGCTTGAGAGAGCTATGTTATACCCCTTGGGAGAGGCAGTATAAAAGTAAACAAGGAAGAAATATAAATGTCCCCCTTGAGGAAAATAATGATGTCAGCATTTTAAATCAAATGGAATAATGTCCAATATGCCATTTGCTACAGGGAACCACAGTGTGAAGGGATGCTGAGCTAAAGAAATATTTCTTGTCTCTTTATGCAACAGTTCTGGCTGGGGGAGACTGGGTTGACTCAAATGCCATGGATGAAAGTGTCTGCTGTGGGAACACCTGCTGATTGGCTGGCCTAGAGTCACAGGGTGCATTAGAATTGATGGTAAGGAAACACAGTCCTGGAAATTATGCAGCTGAGTTTGCTTGAGAAGACATATATTTGGGGATTTGCCTGACTTGCCTGAATTCTTCCTTCCAGAAAGCCTGATTGTTTAGCCAGTTCTCCTCCTGTCCTTAAACCAGGGAATTGGTTCTGCTCAAAGGCATCAACCACAATGGTGGTTTGGGATCTCATGATGGCTGTTCACTTATGGTGGGCTCTTTGGGTAAGCACTCTAAAAGGGAAAACAGGACCATCAGAGGGCATTGAGACCAGTTTTCACATTCAAACCCCAAACACACATATTTGAATATCATTTCTGAACACTGCAACTCCTGCTGAGCCCCCACCTGGGGAGCCCATAGGCCAGCACAGCCCTCAGAGGCAACCCATGTGGTGGCAGAAGAAAGGAGGTTGCACTACCATGAAGCAGCAGAAGCAGAAGATCCAGAGGCTCCTTTGCTACTTTATTGCCTGAAACAAACAAACAGTGCAAAAATGTGCACATCTCTGGCCTGGTGATGCCCAGGACAAGATGTCATTGGTTGCTGGCTTATACATTCTTGGCAAATAATGTCAGCCCCCACTAAAAAGTTGTTTCTGCCAAATGGGATCTTCTGGGGTAAAGCATTTGGACTTCAGTGTTCTCCCCATTGTTCCAAGGCTACCACTGCTCCTGCCACTGTGTTTGCTCTTGCCTGAGTAGGATCCAGATGGCAGGGATCTCTGCTTTAGGTTCCTTGTCTATGTGCAAATACTTGTCAAACTCCAAAAAAAGGTTTATCTAGTCTTGATTTTTATTACCTGTAATTTGGAGACATTGGGCATTTGGGGAGATAATGATATGTAGGCACCAATATCAACTTTGTTTTTGGGGGGTTTTGACAAGAATAAGTAGTTTGTAATTTCATTTAATTTCTTCTTTTCAACTTCTGGAGCTACTGCACTGTATAAAACAATGAATTTGTAATTTTATAGCTGATGTTCAAATAATGACTACTATATATTTGACATATTGATGGCTCTTTATGGCTCTAAGAAATATTTTACAACTTATGGGTTTAAGAAAGTTTAAAGTCTTCAGAAAATTTGTACTTCATCAAAAAATTAAGGTTTTATATGCCACTCTCAGTTACTGCCTAAGGTCTTGAAGTAGGTTTCTTTCATGTTGCAGGTTTCTTTCATGTTGAGGTCATAATTTGTCATGATGTCAGTTTTTCCTTGTTCATCTCTTTTCTGTCATAAAGAAATCATTTGTTGCTTCACAAGCAGCTGGGAACATCAATTTAAAACTCATGAGAGAAAAGTTATTCAGGGAGACTATAATGAGTACTATAAATGATAAAATACCCAATGCCAACTTCATAGTATACTCCTTAGTCTACATCCCCATGACTAGTTTACACAGAACAGAATAAGTGATGCAAATTAGACATAATGGATAAAGTAAATTTCATTGTTTTTTACTTTAAGTTAATAAGCTTATTTAAAGCTGAATTAACTAATCTATGTGGTTATGGTTGGTTTAGGGAAGTTTGTAAAACATTTTCTAAACTGAAGTGTTTCAATATAAATGCCTAATTCCAGGAAGCCATTTACCAGTAGAAATCTGAATTGATATTGATAACAAAAAGTAACATCTTAAGACAGAAACATGTCAGTGGCCACCTCAATCTGCATATTAAGGTGGTGGTAGGGGGAAGATAATATTGATTCCATTGGGAATCTTAGGTTTTCATAAAATAATTGAGCAAGTCATTTTTTCCTGTACTGCTGAAGTAAAATAACTTCATGACATAATCTTGATAAAGATGTAAAAGTGAAAAGTGAAGGACTAAAATTAGTTATGCTTATTTGATATGTTATAAATTGAAAGGAAAGTGTTTAGAAAGTGTATAAAAAATTAAAAGTGATGGACTTCAGTGCAGTCAGACTCTCTGTGTACTAAAACCAGGCCCACAATGCCATGCATGGTGTCTCTCCTGAGGTATTGGCTAGATCAGTCACTATGACCCTTCAAACATGAAAAGTAGCTGCCATATCTCCTGGTCATGCTCCTGAAGTAGATGGAAATACATGGTTGTTTTGGACTCCTGTGACTCTGCCAGCTGGCATTGGTTTGACATTGCCTCCAGACTGGATGTTTTTAGTGCCAGAGGGTGCTGTGCACTGGGCCAGTAGAACATTGGATTATTGGACTAATTAGGTTATCAACTGCATAAAAAGAGAGTTCACCTTCAAAATGGTGTTTTCTATAGAGAGAAAGAGGTTCTGAACCACAGAGTGTGGTGAAACACTAAGGTTGTATCCTTGATTTCTCAGTTTTTCTGGGTTCTGGTGAGTAAGGGAGTAAGTTTTAACCAGGTAGAAGAGTCCTAATTTACTTTTAAATGTTTTTTTAAAAATCAGAATGTTTTTAATTTGACTGCAGGTAATTAGGCCTAGGCCATATGAGGTCAGGTAAAGTTATTGTGGAAATAAAATTTTTCTGGATTTATGATTCCTTATTAATTTTCAAAGGTAGTCTCATCTAATACTACCATTCAAGGAAGAGTTTTATGCAATTAGATGAGTGAGAGACAGACAAATGAACAAAGAAATGTATAATGAAAAATTCCATGAAGGTACTGAAAGTATAGTAGAGTTGTAATAAAGGTTATAGCAAAGGCAAAGGTTATCTTAGGTTGGGGTTTAGTGAAGGGATCTCTGAGAAAATGACTAAACCGAAATAGTAGGAACACAAGTTTGATGTGGGAAAAAGTTTGAGTGGATTGTGGTGGAAATAAAGGATGATTATAATGGTCAGTGCTGAAGTAATAGGCTTAAATTTATTTGTGTGTTCTGAGTGGTGATTTAAAGTTAAATCCTTAGATGCCTGGTGGAGTCATAACTGAAATGTACAGAAGTTGAAGGAAAATATTTTTTTAAAATGGCATAACTTGATTATATTTATCTCAATTGACATCCAAGTAAATCAGAGAGTAACGTCTTGTGAAGAATTTTTTATATTTCCAGGAGTGAAGGATGGGGATAATGTCTTGAAGTATCTTTGATTTTTTTGTGCCTCTGTCTATGAATAGAGCCAACAGTGGAATAAACTGAAGCAATTGAATAAATGAGTGTGATTGTCATGACAGTGTATGGAAATGGAAGTGAAAGGGGGCTATGTTTGAGTCTTGAAATGTTCTAATAATATTGTTTGAAGAATGCAATGCAGCACATAAGAGGAAAGAGTGACTAGAATAGCATGAATATACTCAGGGGACTGATATATCATAGAAGTCTAAGAAAAATAAACTTCATAAAAGGTCTAATTCTTCTTTGTTTCAATGTTATAGACTGAGACACATACCCTGGATTTATTCATGGGGAGATAACTAGTAAGGGTTTATTTAAAAGGAAGTCAGTGATGTTAGTAACAAACACTTGAGGCAGTGTGAGGAAAGGGGAAAAGTGCTCAGGCAGTTTGACTGTGAAAGGAGGAAAAGGAGATCAGGCACAAGGGAAGAAATAGGTATAGGGGACATTTTCTTTCAAAATAGGATAGAAAGAGAAGAGAAAGTTGTACGCCATCACCCATATGGACATAATCTATGGTAAAGTGATAAAGTGTAGATAGGACAGGTGGGTAGTGATATTATTGGGTTTGGTGGTGCAGGGTTGACACATGGGTAGATTGGGAAGGGTGGATTTTAATACTCCAGATACTGGGGTAAGAGATGGGAAAGGGCCAGGTAAACACTTGGGATTTGTGGGTATGAAGTTGAAAGTACAGAGGTGGGAATGCTCTTATGGCAATATGACAAGGAAGTGTCACTGGTTTAGGGTGTTGGTTGGGGGAGCATTTGGGACAAGGTGCATCTGAAGCAGGCTTCTAGGGAGTGTGTGTGTGTTCATCCTGTCATAATGTGTTGTATCAGTGGATGGAGACCCACACAATTAGTGGGAAGGAGATGAACTCCCATTTTGGGAGGACTGATTTGCTCAGAAATAGGTGGGTGTCTCTTAAGAGCAAGGATGTTCCTAATAGAGGAGGACAAGCTGATGTGTCAAGACCTCTTGTTGCATGTAACTATGAATCTTGTTATCCAATGAGTCTAGTCAGGGGGTCATCATGGGCCCCAGGGGGATGGGGAGGGAGGAATAAAATAGATCAAACAGGGGGTATTTAGTGGTCAGTGGAAATGTTTTTCATTACCTTACAGTGATGGACACAGGATATGGTAAATATCAAAATTTATAAAAGTGTGCGATCTAAAATGTAAACCATATTGTAAGCCATTGACAATGTTTAGTAGCTATGTTTCACTATCTGTATATCAGTTATAACAATGTTACCATCCACGTACAAAAAGGTTTTAATATGGGGTGAGGAAAGGGGGAGGAGGTTGGTTGTATGAGAGTCTCTTATATTCTGTGTGTGACTTTGCTGTGACCTAAAATTTCTTTGAAAATTAAATGAAAAATAGTGAGACACTGGGGAGTGAGAGAGGGAAGGTGCCGTGGTACAGACTAGACACCAGATATTGCAGTGATAAAAGGCAAAATGTCAAAAAAAATTTTTTTTTTAGTTTTTCCCCATTTTTTGAATATCCCAATCCTTTAATTTTATTTTATTTTTAGTTTTTTAAAGTTTTTATGTGTTTTATCTCTTATGTTTTAACTTATCATTATTATTTCATTTTCCTATTAATTGTATTTGGCTATTGTATTGGCTTCATCTTTAAAGAAGCTTTGGATCATGGAAGAGTTACAACTGGGGTGGGAGAGAATCATTGGTGGGGGGTGTCAGGGATGGGGGTGCATGGGAGGAAGTTCACCTGAACATACATAAAAGGTATATAAAATTGTTCAAATGCTCATGGGGCATAGTCACAGTGGGTGGAGAATCACTGAATAAATGAGAAATACTGAATTCCCATCCTGGAGAGCTCTGCCACATTCTCCAAGGGAGCAGCAACAGTCCCCCAAATGCAGGGGCAGTGCCTGGCAAAGGAGGATGATCCACTGATGGGCTCTTTTTATTGATGACTAACTTTATGAGTCTTTGTCTTGAAATTGAAACTTGGCCTATTGTTATGGGTTACCTAAGTGTTGACTCCTGAGAGCCTCCTTGTTACTCAAATGTGGCCTCTCTCTAAGCCAAACTCAGCATATGAGTGCATTACATTCCTCCCAGCATGGGACATGACTCCCAGGGATAAGCCTCCCTGGTACCGAGGGATTACTACCAAGTGCCAACTGGAAATATGACTGGAAAAAGACCCCAAATAAAAGTGTAAGAAGGTAAAGGCAAATGAGTTCATACAACTAAGAGACTTCAAAGTGAGCCAGGAGGTCATCCCAGAGGTGACGCTTGTGCACATCTCAGTAGGACCCCATAGGCTTCCAAAGTGGATATCATCCCAAATAGAAGGGCTCCGGAGGACTCTGGAGACACCCAGGTCCTATATCATGGTGGATAACTCTGGAGTTTGTTGCCTTATCAGTGGGTCCTTCTTTGGAATCTGTGCTCCTGAGAGTGACAGAGTTGGACTCAAATATATCTTCCCTGCACATGTTCCATCTGTCCCTTCTATTCAAACCTATATGTGGTGCTGGAATTTGTAAGTGTACTTCCAGAGACTGGAATGTTTGGGCTGTCCATGTGCCAGCTGGGCCTGGAATCTCAGTGGAGCAGCAACTCCTACTCTATAGCTCAATGGACTCACCCAGGACACATGGCAGGTAAGTGATGATGGGCAATGGCCATCATCCCAGAGAATGGAAAGAGTCTGCAACTGCAGGCAGGATAATCCCATACATCTTATCCATGGGATATAAGCCCCCTCTCCCTTGGAGGTGGAGTGGACATCACCATCCCTGACTCCTCAGGATTGGGGGAAGAGCTATGGAATAGAGTGGACTTACTGTTATTCTGTTATAGACATATTGTGATTTAAGCAATGGAAAAAAATTGCAACATTAATGTGCAGCCAGTGGCCACTGGATGCTTTAGGGACAAGGAGAGGGAAAAGCAGTTGTAATACAGGGCCTTTTTTGGGGACTTGGGGATTTTCCTGAGTGGCATTGCAACAACAGATATAGGCCATTTTATATCATCATATAACATGCAGAACTGTGTGGGTGAGAGTGTGGTCTACAATGTGAACTATGGTCCATGTTTAATGGCAAAGCCCCAGAATGTGTATATCCATTGCAGGTGATGTGCCACACTAATGAAGGATGGTTATGTGAGAGGTTGTGGGAGGTGTGGGAGGTGGGGCATATGGGAATCCCTATAATTTTTGTGTAACATTTATGTAATCTAAGTATCTTTTAAAAAATTATAATTAAAAAAAGAGATGAAATATGTATAAGGGACATTTTCTTTCAAAATAGGAGAGAAAACATGAGTTAAAATGATGAGGTGACTGATTTTTGATAAGAGGGAGAAGTTGCTGATAAATATTTCAATTTTACTTAAAAATCATTTTTGAATAAACAGGAAAGATAGGATTTCAATTGGAGACATTCAAATTAATCAGGTGTAACATGATCCTTCAATGAGAAAGAAGGACCATCTAATGGAAATGAATACAGGAATAATTATAGAGATTATGGTGTTAAACTGAGGCTATTTGTCTAAATATATCATTCATCTGTTTATTATGAGGTGATCCGATCTGGTGGAAGGAATTTGAAATGTGAGAATATGTGATTTTCAAAACTATTGAGTTAAGGTGATTACAGAATGTGGAAGAATGATTCAATTATTAAGATATAGTCAGTTGGTGTCAGGTATATTGTATAGCAATAAGATTCATGACTCTGCATTTAGACCTAAAGCAATAGCTTAATAATGTGTTGTGTCAGATGTAGTAATGAACAACACAGGTAATTAGAGTCACCTCCTATGAGAGTAGATTTGGTAAATAGGTATTTATTGACAGGTGGTATCAATATAGTGACATCAGAAATGTTCTCAGAAAGTATATGATGAAATGAATGAATATGCATGGATTACACTGGTAGGTAAGCATTAGCTGAAGTGAAAGCTGATATTTGGGATCAGATTATCTGTACTATGTACAATGTACGATGAAGATATTCATATCATCTTTATTTGCCAGAGAAGCCAAGACCTGTGAAGTTTTGACCCTGGAAGAAGCAAGTCCTCTGTCTCTTTCTCTCAGAGTACACATCATGCTCTCATTGATTGGGCTAAGAGTACATTCAGGTGAAGTGTTTGGGTTCATTACAGGAGGGTTTGGGAATTGTGGTCAAGACTTGTGCCTGATGGCTTCTTTCTCCATCTCAGCTTTGTATGTCTACTCCTTGTCTGGTTGTGAGTAGAAGAAGATAGTTGCCAGCTGAGCTATTGACAATGCAACACAGGTGAGCAGGGAATTCTTCTTTAATTGAACTCACACCTCTGTGCCAGCAGATGATCAGGTTTCTACTATGGGCATGGTTAATCCAAGAGCATTCAGGAGCTATTAAAGGATCTGAGCTTCAATTAAGTTTATACAGGTCTCTAGAAGAATTATAGTACATTAAGGACTGATCAATAAGTAATCTCCTTGCAGCCATCACAATTGTTTCCAGCTTCCATGAAGTCTGTCTAGTCTCTGGGAAGATGTGATATATTTTCTTTTTCTTACCAAACCCATGACCTCATTGGAGAATTAATGCATGCACATATCATATTAGTGCCTAAAATTGACTTATGCATTCAGTGAACACAGGTGACAGAGATTAGTAAGAGCAGAAGTTTAAAGTAAGTAGGAAAGTTGAGGTTTCATCAGGTACATTCAATCAATCCTGTGTTACAGGTGCTGGGGTGTAGGGCTCTGCATTGCTTCCAGAAGTACAAGAGAAACAGAAGGAAATGAAGAATCATTTATTTATTTCCCCAATTTTAATGTTCTTAAAGTTTTATGGAATATATTTTGAAATATTAAAAAAACACTAAAATTCTCTTTACCACTATATTCCCCAATTGTCCAACATCAAATTTTGTAAATTAATTTTATTCAAATTTATAACTTGATGCAATAATTTATAACTGGATTCAAAAATAGGAAGTATGTTTCCTTAACTTCAGCTGTGTATTTAGGAGGCATATAATAGGTAGAATAAAATATATGCCCCTATGGAAATATTTGAAGATTTGGGGGGACCAGCAGCAACAAAGGGGTTTCTTTTAATATTTAAGAGACAAATGAGATGAATATACAACAGAGACAATGAAACCTGGAGATTGTAAGCCTAGGAGAAAGTTGATAAAAGGAGGTCTCCTACCACAAGAATGGTCAGGCTTGGACCATCTTTCAGTACCACAGTATGAGAGGAAAATGAGGTCATCTATATAGCAGAATAATCTTACCATACTCATTGTTTAAAAGTGACATATCATGGATAGTGCTTCTTTTAAGATGAGTCTGTAGAATTACTTGATATTGGCGGAAGCAAGTGTTTTAGTTATGAAAGCTTGAGTGCAAATTTTATAATCAGCAGCAGGAAGTGATAGGTACAACTTTATTGGGAAACTTCCAGGTGTCTATCACACCACATGTCATGTGATATTACTTTACAATGGAGATTTATGTATTCAGATTGTATATGTGTGTTTGAGTGTATCTGAAAGGCTGATGGCAGTTCAGCATTGGGAGTGATCTGGCTGGAATTCCACACATGTATTGAACTTAATATAAACAGTTTACAATTCCTCAGTGCTGTCATTTTAGCAATACACTTAGGACATTAAATTCCTGTGTGAACCCACATTTTTGTAATGTTTTAGGAATTAGTGACCTTCAAAGATGTGGATATAGATCTCACAAAGGAAGAATAAGTCTGGCTGGACACTTCCCAGAGAAACTGTTCAGAGAAGTGATGCTGTAGAATACAATCATCTGGTCTCATTGGGTGAGTCTCTCAAAATTTAACTATCATCTACATTTATCTATGTCTATCTACCACTAACCTGTCTACTGTCTCCTTATATGTTTATCACAAATCATCTATTCATTTATTCAAGTATCTAGGTCAGCTTCTCTATATTGTTGTATAATATTTATGTTTGGTTATATAATATTTTTATAATTCATGTTTTAATACATTTATATCATTTTATATTGTTTTATAACACATAAAACTGCTGAAACCAAAATTGTTTCCTAACTTTTTATTTACATCTATTACACCCTAATAGAATTTAATCTTTACCACAACTTAATGTTTTTCTTGAATCTCAATTTCCAACACACAGGGCATGGTTGAGAACTCAATGAATACTTTTTGAATGGATAGATTATTGATGATTTTGAAATAAGTATTTTGTTCTAGGGGCTATGTTGAGGCTTCACAACATTGAAGTGTAAAATCACATATATACTCTTCCATATAAAATTTGGATACTTCCAGTACAGTTTAGATTTATTTTTGTTTTCTTTTTAAAAATAATGAACCTTATTTCAACTTCAAAAAATAAAGTCACAGACAAAAGTCAACATAACAAATTATGGAAGCCTTACTTTAAAAGTTCTGTCCAGGCCCATATACTTAGTCCTAAAAACAAATCAATTGTTTCTCCAGGGTTAAGAAAGGTAAATAAATGAGAACAGATTGGAATAATGGCATGACTAAGGTCTCCTAGTTAAAAAAGAAAATGAAGAAAAAAAATCTTTGATCATATTGATATCTTAAAAAATTAAACCCCATGTTCTTTTTTTTTACCTTTAGCACTGATATACTATCTTCTTTGTCTTTGCTATAAAAATATTACAGTATTACTGTTAACTATATTCTATAAATAACATTAGCTACATTTTCCCACATATCAACATGTACTTATCACCTTGTAAAAGATGAATAGTCTTCTATTTCTATTATTAACCACAATTATCATCTAACAAGAAAAATCACTGTATTATTTAGTTCATAGATTATATTCTGGCTGTCATTCAGTTGACATTAACCATCCTAGAATACTCCTTTCAGCCACAATCACATTTACAATCAGCAGTGTTAGTTATTATACACACATGAAAAAAAGTGTTAGCATAAACTATATCCATTTCCACTGATTTACAATTGAACTTACTAAACATGATCAGCTTCCCATTCTCATCCCACATTCAGTCTCCTACTAATCTATATTCTACAGTTTGACTCCCTAAATTTCCCCATAATTTTTAGTTAATATCAGTGAGACTGTACAAAATTCATCCATTGTTTCAAGCCTATTTCATTCAAGATCATATTCTCAAGTTTCATCCATGTTCTCATGTGTTTCCCCAGTTTATTTCTTCTTACTCCTGAATAATATTCCTTCATATGTATATACTACATCTGTTTATCCATCCATCAGTTGACAGGGAATTAGGTTGTTTCCATCTTTTAGCAATTGTAAACAATTTTGCTGTGAACATTGGTGTGCAAACATCTTTTCACATCCCTGCCTGCAGTTTTTGTGGATGCATTCCCAGCAATAGGATTGCTGGATCATAAGGCAGTTCTATAATTAGTCTACTGTGGAAATGCCAAACTGTCTTCTACAGAGGCTGCACCATTTTACATCACACCAACAGAGAAGGATTTTTCCAATTTCTCCATGTCTTCTCCAGCACTTGTACTTTTCTGTTTTTTTGTTTTGTTTTGTTTTGTTTTTTAATAATGGCCATTATGTTAGCTGTGAAATGATATCTCATTGTAGTTTTGAGCTACATTTCCCTAATAGCTAGTGTTATTGAGCATATTTTCATGCGCTTTTAGGCCATTAGTATTTCCTCTTTGCCAAAATCTCTATTGAACATTTTGCCCATTTTTAAATTGGGTTGCTTGTCTTTTTGTCATTGAGTGATCTCTGTATATTACATGATAATCAAACCCTTAATGTATATGTGGTTTTTAAATATTTTCTCCCACTGAGTAAAATGCCTTTTAGCCTTCTTAACAAAATAATTTGAAGCACAAAAGTGTTTAATTTTGAGGATTTCCCATATCTCTATTTTTCCCTTTCATTGCTCATGGTTTCATGAAAGATTTAAGAAACATCTACCTAAAAAACATCTTGAGGATATTTCCCTACATTTTCTTCAAGTGCTTTATGATTATATCATTTATAATTTGGACATTGATCCATTTTGAGTTAACTTCTGTGTGAGATATGAGAAAGGGGTCTTCTTTCTTTCTTTTAGATATGGATATCAAGTTTTCAGAGCAACATTTGTTGAATAGACTGTTCTGATTCAGCTAGGTGGGTTAGACAGCCTTGTCAAAATCAACTGACCATAGATGTGTGGATCTACTTCTGAGCTCTCAATTAAATTCCACAGTACAATCAATGTGTATGTAAGCACCATATTGTTTTCATCATTGTAGCAAAGTCATATGCTTTAAGCTCTGACTATAAGAGTCTTCCAACTTCATTCTTTTTAAAGGTATTTTTTGGCTATTTGTTGTCCTATACTCTTCCAGATAAATTTGATCATTTTATTTTCAAATTTTACCAAAAGGCTGTTGGAATTTTTATCAGGATTTAATTAAAATGGTAAAATAATCCATGAGTATGGAATGTCCTTCCATTTAGAATCAAATATCCAGGAATAAATGCAAGCAAGGACATGAATGATCTGTGTTCAGAAAATTACAAAACATTGCTAAAAGGAACCAAAGAAGACCTAAATGAATATATGCATCTGAATTTCTCCTCAATTTTCTCATTAGTAGTATAGAGAAACATGATTGATACTTGTATATTAATATTATTTCCTGCCACTCTGCTGAAGTCATCTGTTAGTTTGAGTAGTTTTGTTTTGCAATTTTCTGTATTTTCTTGGTGTAGGATCATATCAGCAGCAAATAGCAAAAGTTTTACTATTTTCCTTTCCTTTCCTATTAGGGTGACTTTATTTCTTTTTCTTGCCTAATATACTGGCAATTTGGGGACATTTTGGGAGGTAGTGACTCCACCCAGATACTCCTCCCTGAGGTTGTCTGGACACCTCTGTCCATGGTGCTCAGAATCATGAGTTCCCCCCGATTACAGAATCCCTTCAAGGACCCAGGAAAGTTTAGCACAATATTAAATAACACTGGGGACAGTAATTATCCTTGTGTTGTTATTTCAATGGGAAAACTTTCAGTCTTTCACCATTGAGTACAATTGTAACTGTAGGTTTTTCATATATGTACTTTATCCTATTGAGAATAAACATCTTTTGGGATTTTTTTTTTTAATCAAGAAAGGATGCTATATTTTTTCAAGTGCCTTTCCTACATCTATGGAGATGATGATGTGATTTTTCTCCAATTTATTAATATGTTGCATTACATTGATAGATTTTCTAGTGTTGAACCACCCTTGCATACCTAATATAAAACCCACTTGATCATGGTGTATAATTATTTTAATATGCTTTTGGGTTTGTTTAGCAAATATTTTCCTAAGGAGTTTTGCATCTATATTCATTAGAGAAATTGGCCTATAATATTATTTCTTTCATAATATTTTTGTTTTCCTTTGGTATTAGGGTTATGACTTCATAGAATGATTTTGGTAGCATTCCTTCTTGTTCAATCTTTTGAAGGTTTTGAGCAAGATTGATATTAGATATTCTTTTTTCTGATTGGTAGAATTCACATCTGAAGACATCTGGTCTTTTGGTTTTCATTTAGGAGGTTGATGACTTTCAATTTCTTTATTTGTGATTGGTTTGTTCAGGTCTTCTATTTCTTCTAGAGTCACTGTGAGTTGTTTGTGTTTCCAGGAATTTGTACATCTCCTCAATGTTATGTGGTTAATTGGTATACAGTTGTTCATAGTATCCTCTTATAATCTATTTTGTCTCTGTGAGGTCAGTGGTAATTCCCACTTCTTATTTCTGATTTTATTTATTTGCATCTTCTCTCTCTTTTTGTTTAGTTTGTTATTCAATCTAAGCATCTAAGTGTTATTTTGTTGATCTTTCTGAGGACCCAACTTTTGGTTCTGTTGATTCGCTATATTTATTTTTATTATCCATTTAATTTATTGCTGCTGTGTATTTTATTGTTTCTTTCTGCTTGCTTTAGTATTAGTTTGCTTTTCTTTTTTCTAGTTCTTCCAGGTGTGAATTACATCTTATGTTTTAGCTCTTTCTTGTTTTTTAATATAAGCATTGAGGTCTATACATATCCCACTCAGCACTGCCTTCTCTGTAGCCCATAACTTTTTATGTGCTGTATTCTTGTTTTCTTTCTTCAGAAGATATTTACCAGTTTCTCTTGCAATTTCATCTTTGACCCCCTGATTACTTAAGAGTGTGTCATTTAATATCAATATATTTTTGAATTTTCAATTTTTTCTGCCTATTTATTTCCAGCTTTATTCCATTATCATGAAAGTGATTTTATAATTTCAATCTTTTTAAAATTTATTGAGATATGACTTTTCCTTGGAAAAGTTCCTTGAGCAATTTAGAAGAATGTGTCCCTGCTGTTTGGGGATGAAATATTCTATAACTGTATGTTAGGTCTAGTTCATTTATCATATTACTCAAACTCTTTTTTAATCCTCTCTCAAGATATTCTATTCAATGCTGAGAGTAGTGTTTTGAAGTGTCCAACTATTATTGTATAGACTTCTATTTCTCCCTTCAGGTTTGCAAATGGGGTCTCATGTATTTTGGAGCAACTTGGGTAGCTGAAAAACTATATATTATTATTTCATCTTGGTGATTTGTCCCTTTTATTAACATATAGTGACCTTCTTCATCTCTTGTAACAGTTGTGCATTTAAAATTTATTTTATCCAATATTTAGTATTGCTACTCAAGAGCTTTTTTGATTCCTGTTTGTGGGAAATACATTTTTCCAAACTTTCACTTTCAGCCTGATTGTTTCCTTGTGTCTAAGATGAGTGTCTTGTAGACAACAATAGATGTCTCATATTTTTCATCCATTCTGTCAGTCTATATCTTTTTATTGTGGAGGTCAATCCATTAACATTCAATCTTATTACTGTACAAGCAACATTACTATGTCCATTTTATTCTCTTGCTTTCTGTTGAAATATCTTTCGATTGTGTGTCTCTTAAACCTTTTAGTTAGCCTTATTTAGAGTCTTCATTTATGTGCTCTTCTTCAAGCTTCTCGACCTTCTCTTTTCCTTTCAGCCTGTCTCAATCCCCTTAGGACCTCTTGTAAATTGAGACCCTTGTTGATGAACTCTCAGTTTTTGTTGTCTGTGAAGACTTTGAGCTCACCTTCATTTCTGAATGACAGCTTTGCTGGTTAATGAATTGTTGACTGGAAATTTTCCTCTTTCAATAACTTAAACATATGATACCACTGCTGTCTTGCCTCCATGGTTTCTGATGGGTCAAGAGCACTTAGCTTTATGGAAGTTCCCTTGTAAATGCTACATTTCTTTTCAATTGCTGTTCACAGAATCTACTGTTACTCTCAGCTGGTATTCTGAATTGCAGGTTACTCAGAGTAGGGCTATTTAGATTTATTTTGTTTGGGGTATTTAGTTCTTCTTGAATACTGATACTCATGTCTTTCATAAGGATTGGGAAATTTTCTGTCATTTCTTCAAATATTCTTTCTTCCCCTTTTCCATTCTCTTCTACTTCTGGGACATCTATAACATAACACATATGTTTGTGCATTTTCCATTATTATTCAATTCCTTGAGGCCCTGTTCAATTTTTTCAATTTTTTTCTCTTTCTGTTCTTCTAACTTTTCAAGTTCAGATGCTCTGTCTTCTAATTCATTTTGTCTGTCCTCTACAAATTCAAATCTACTTTTATATGCCTCTAATGTATTTTTAATCTCATCCATTCTGTCTTTAATTCCTATAAACTCTTTTACTTTATTTTCCAGGTTTCAAAATTGTTGTTTATGCTCACAGTTTCATTTTTTTATTTTCTTTTTATCACAGTTTCATTGTAATATGCTTTATCTCTTTTGTCATATTTTCCTTCAACTTCTTTCATTGATTCAGGACATTTGTGTGAATATCAATGATTAGTTGTCTTAGATCTTGTGTTTCAGCTCTGTTCTTGATTGGTTCCATATTCTGGGACATATCTTCTTGTTTCTTAGTGTAGATTGCAGTTTTTCTTGCTATCTAGGCATTTGATTGTGTTGGTGATTTTATTCTGTTGGTCAATTTTTCTTTCTTTCCTAATGGTGTTATATCATAGTTTTTCTTTGATTTTTGTTCAAATTTTTCTAAACCTTGAAGATAGCTCTAAGTTATCAAAACAGAGCCAGGGAGCCACTAATGGGGCATAGAACATATTGTGGGGATGAGAAAGAAAAGAAAGAGACAAACCTTGTCTTCCTTCACATTCACAGCTGGCCAGCATATTGTGCTCTTTTGCAAACGTTTCCAGGGAGATGAATCCTCCAATTCCCACTGATTGGACCTTCTGTCCAAATGATTTAAACTGAGCTATGATATTTAAGCACACTGAAGGGACACCACACACAGCCCTCCACTGCCCCCTCACTCTTCCCAGGGACAAATATGTACTTTCCCCT
This sequence comes from Cabassous unicinctus, assembly GCA_029593785.1. Lineage (NCBI taxonomy): Eukaryota > Metazoa > Chordata > Mammalia > Cingulata > Chlamyphoridae > Cabassous > Cabassous unicinctus. The sequence goes on from JAQZBX010007531.1 coordinate 43,621, forward strand.
TCTCCTTTTTCTGATCATCCTTGGGTTTTACCAAGGGTGCTCACCTCGAGGACAGAGTATCAGTGCCTTTTCCAGGCACAGGCCTTGTAATCCATGGTTTTCCTTTTGGTTTCTTTGTGTATATGTCTCTAATCACTCCTGTATAATGCGTGCAGCACTCTACTGGTATGCAATCCCCAAAGCAAGTCCCTTGGACAACTTATGTCCTTGTTTGGAATAGAGCTAAACCCTGCCTAGGCTACTCTTATGCCATCTTCCTAAAACCCCCCTGACCATAATCATCAGACAAAGTGGAAACATATATTTTCCCCAATTTAGAATAAAGAGAATTTTGCAGTCTTTCTTTGGACTTGTCCATGGGTAACAACAGTGGCCCCCATTGAATGGGCACAAGGTCAAAAGTTACATCTTTCCAACATTTTCCTTCCCCTAATGCTACTTTAACAATTTATGGTGTTCTTCCAATTATTATAGGCAGGAAAATGACTTTAATAAGCAAGAATTAAGATAAATGGTATTCATACAAACTATCTGCAGAAGACACTGCTAACCTCATGTCTGTTAAGATTCATTGTGCGAACACTAGTTTTCAAAATACATACCTTGGAATGGGATAGACTAGGAATTCAGCACAGTCAACTAACTGAAATGAGTGGGGAATAAAAGCTAATATAACAAAAATTTGTCACAGCTTGAATTTAGGGAAAATTTGAGTTGAACACAAAACTCATAAAATTTCATATAAAAAGATGATGTCAAAAAGATTATGTCAAAACATGTTTCACATACATAATCTTTGAAACATCATTTTGGCAGTTTGCTATTACTTATGAATTCCAAAAGAATGATTATGTTTGTAAACTGGTGTGTTCCTTTGGGTATGATGCCTTTTGATTGTATTAGATTCAGCTGAGATATCATTGATTAAATTTTGTTAAGATTAGGGTTTTTATTTGACCACATCAGTAGGGTGTGACTTAAGGTTGAGTTCCCACCCCTTGGTGGGCTGATATAAATGAACACTCACTCAAGAAGACAAACAGAAAGAGAAAGAGAGCTCCATAGAAATGGCACAGGAGAGAATTTTGACCCTAAGACCCCAGGAAGAGAGATGAGCCTTTTGTTTAATAGTTTGCAGTGCTGAGAAAGCTTTGAAAGTAACAAGTCCTATGCCAGCCTGTAGCTGAGAGAAAAGAAGGATGAAATCTTGCAGAGATTGTCTGCCACCTTCCTGCAACATGTGGCAACAGACTTTGGAGAGGAAGTAACCTTGAGTTGGACTCTTTAGGGCCTTGTAAATGTAAGCTTCTACCCTAAATAAATACCCTTTATAAAAGCCAACAGAATTCTGATACTTTGCCTCATCACACTTCTGGCTGACTAATACAATCATGAAGTTAAAATTGATCATATAGCTTTGCAATTGGACTGCTATAATGCATAAAATATTTGTGCATGGAGAATAATGTGTATATGAAACTAATATTGGAAAGATTTTAACTGGAGACTATCATGCTAGGATTAGTCTAGATTTCATTTGTAAGGAAATGAATACATTTATGCATATGGACAAAATGTTTAAAGTCTCTCATATTTTGCCCATAGCAGAGATTCCACACTGAAAAGAATTCTTTTCAGTATAATTATTTGCAAGGAGATTCCTTTCACAGATCCACAGTGACTCAAAATGCATTCATTCACATGACAAAGAAACCATATTTCAGCAAACCTCTTGCAAAGTCCTCAGTGATCACTCATGTTGTAATTAAAGTGAGCAGATTCACAGTAGAAGTAAACCATATGAATGTCATCAAAGTGCTAAAGACTTTATGGAAAGCTCTGGCCTTGGGCAATAAAATGGAACTCACATTGGTGAGAAACCCGATGAATATCATCTATGTGGAAAAGTATTCAGTCAAAATTCTTATTTTAGAGGACATGAGAGACCTCAGAGTGAAGAGAAACCCTGTGAATATTATCTATGTGGGAAAGCTTTCAAAATTCTAATCTTAGATGGCATAAAAGAACTCACTCTGGAGAGAAACCACATGAATGCCATCAGTGTGGGAAAGCCTTGAGTCTATAGTCTCATCTCAGAGATCATGAGAAAACTCACACAGGAGAGAAACCATATAAATGTCATCTATGTGGGAAAGCTTTCCATAAAAGTACTAATCTTCAACAACATGAGAGAACTCATTCTGAAGAGAAACTCCATGAATGTCATTTATGTGGGAAGGCCTTCAGTCAATATTCTCATCTTAGAGAACATAAGAGAACTCACACTGGGGAGAAAGCCTATGAATTCCATCTTTGTGAGAAAGCCTTCTTTCTTTCCTCTTCCCTTAAGCTACATCAACAAACTCACACTGGTGAGAAGCCTTATGAATGTCAATTATGTGGGAAAGCCTTCACTTATTCTTCCCTTAAGCAACATGAGAGACCTCATTCTAGAGAGAAAACATGAATGTCATCTATGTGGGAAAGCTTTCCATCAAAGTTCTAGTTTTAACAACATGAGAGAACTCACACTGGAGGGAAGCCATATGAATGTTGCATTAGTCAGCCCAAATGGGTGCTAATGCAAAGTACCAGAAATCTGTTGGCTTTTATAAAGGGCATTTATTTGTGGTAGAAGCTTACACAAGGCCCTAAAGATTCCAAGTCAAGGGTACTTCCTTACCAAACTCTGTTGCCATGAGGTGAAGCAAGATGGTGGGTCTATTAATCAGAGTTCTCTCAGGAAACAGAATCAACAGGAGATATCTGTCAATAATATGAGATTTTATGAGTCTCTCATGCAACCATGGGGATGTAAAAGTCCAGGTTCCACAGGCAGGCTGCAAGCCAGGGGCTACAATGCAAGTCCGATGAAAGGTCCTTGATGAGTTTCTGGGAGAAGTTGGCTATCCAAAAACGAGCTGGGAAATTCTCTCTGAAAGTTGAAATCACTTCCCCTTTTAAGGCATTCAACTGATTGGATAAAGGCATCACCCATTACTGATGTAACTCCCTGATTGATGCAGATGTAATCAGTCATCCACGCAGTAAACTCACTGGTGATTGAAGTCCAAAAATGCTCTTGTATTATAATTAGCCCAGTGCTTGCTGGACCTAACACCTAGAAACAATTACCTGGCTGAGTTGACACATTAGCCTAACCATCACAGTCCACCCCTTGTCAACTCGGCAACCATGCACATTACCTTTAACCATACTTAGTCTCTAAGTAAAAACAATAACAGACAAGCATACATATATATTTCCACCTAACAATGTACAACTCCCCTGCGTACAACCAGAAATACATTAATTCCCTACAGAATAAGGTGCATGTCCTTAGGTAATATTCACTCTTAAACTTGACATCCTTAAATATTATGGTGTGAAATTAAGGCAACTTTTTAGATGATAGGGGAAAAGATTGGGGAAGAAAACAAAGAAATTCATTTTGTGTATATATACAATCATACTCATAATGAAACGAGGAAGAAGGGTTCATGACTATTACCTTTCTACAGTGCTTGTTTCTGTAACTGGTCATGTGATCAAAGTTCATATTTATCATGACCTTCTTCCACCACCCATTTCATGTTCCCATTACCTTCAGCAAGCACTTCAGCTGCCCTTAGTTCTTTGCCTGGTGGGGTGGCCCAAACTTTCATTCCTGAAGATTCTGGGCCATTGGTAGTCCTGCTTGAATTGGTTTGTTGCAATTTTCCCTTGACTTTAATCACAGGGCATGGCAGTACTAGGAGATGCCCTAGAGGATCTCCAGCATTCCAGGCAAACTTTTCTTTATCCCCATTATATAGATGTAGTCCTATTTCCCCTTGATAGTCAGGATCAATCACCTCAGCCAGTACAGTAATTCCCTTCTTTGCCTATTGATTCACAGATAAGAGAAGCCCAAAGTGGCCAGGTGGCAGTCTTAACTTCCAGTTCAAGGGAATCATTGTTGTGTTCCCTGGTGGCAGCACTCCTCCTTTTGGAACTAAAACATGTAGACCAGTAGAGCTTAAGGTTGCAGGGAAAGGAAGCAAAAATTTTCCTAGTGGGTCACTAGGGGTAATAGTCAGTGGTGCCACTCCCATTTCCACCCCTTGATTCCTGGACACTGGAATCCTGGTTATGGGAGAAAGAGGACCATAGAGAGGATGCTGATTCAGAGCATACACAGCCTCCTGGAAAACATTGCCTCAGCCCTGAAAGGCATTGCCACCTAGTTGACACCATAATTGAGTCTTCAAAAGGCTATTCCACCGTTCTATCAATCCAGCTGCTTCAGGGTGATGGGGAACATGGTAAGACCAGTGAATTCCATGGGCATGTGCCCATTCCCACACATCACTTGCTGTGAAATGGGTACCTTGATCAGAAGCAATGCTGTGTGGAATTCTGTGGTGGTAGATAAGACACTTGGTAACTCCAGGGATGGTAGTTTTGGAAGAAGTATTGCATGCCAGAAATGCAAACCCATAGTCAGAGTATGTGTCTATTCGAGTTAAAACAAATCACTGCCCCTTCCATGGCAGAAGTAGCCCAATGTAGTCAACCTGCCACCAGGTAGCAGGCTGGTCACCTCAAGGGATGGTGCAATAAGGAGGCTGAGTGTGGATCTCTGCTGCTGGCAGATTGGGCATTTAGCAGTGGCTGTAGCCAAGTCAGCCTTGGGGAAGGGAAGTCCGTGTTGCTGAGTCCATGCATAACCTCCATCCCTACCTCTATGGCCACTTTGTTCATGAGCCCATTGTGCAATTACAGGAGTGGCTGGGGAAAGAGGCTGAGCATTAGCCACGGAGTGGGTCATCTTATCCATTTGATTATTAAACTCTTATTCTCCTGAAGTCACGCTCTGGTGAGCATCCACATGGTACACAAATATGTTCGTGTTTTTTGCCCACTCAGAAAGGCTATCCACATACCTCTTCCCCAGACCTCCTTGTCACCAATTCTCCAATCATGTTCCTTCCAAGTCCCTGACCAACCAGTGAAACCATTGGCAACAGCCCATGAATCAGTGTACAAATACACCTCTGACCATTTCTTCTTCCAAGCAAAATGAACAACTAGGTGCACTGCTCGAAGTTCTGCCCACTGAGAGGATTTGCCCTCACTGCTGTCTTTCAAGGATGTCACAGAAAAGGACTGCCGTGCTGCAGCTGCCCACTTTCGAGTGGTACCTGCATATCATGCAGAACCATCTGTAAACCAGGCCCGAGTTTTCTCATCCTCAATCAACTGATTATAAAGGACTCCCCAAGAGGCCAAAGCTGTGGGCTGGGAAAGAGAAGGTAACATGGCAGGCGTGGTGACCATTGGCATTTGGGCTACTTCCTCATGTAACTTACTTGTGCCTTCAGGACCTGCTCAAACCCTATCTCGTATACACCACTTCCACTTTATTATGGAGTGCTGCTGTGCACACCCAACTTTATAGTTTGGTGGGTGAGACAATACCCAGATCATAATAGACAACCCAGGTCTCATGGTAATGTGGTGGCCCATGGTTAAACATTCAGTCTCTACTAAGGCCCAGTAGCAAGCCAAAAGCTGCATCTCAAAAGGGGAATAGTTATCTGCAGAGGATGGCAAGGCTTTGCTCCAAAATCCTAAGGGTCTGCATTGTGATTCCCCTATAGGGACCTGTCAAAGGCTCCAGACAGCATCTCTATTTGCCACTGAAACTTCCAGCACCATTGGATCTACTGGGTCATATGGTCCAAGTGGTAGTGCAGCTTGCAGAGCAGCCTGGACCTGTCACAGAACCTCCTCTTGTTCCAGTACTCAATCAAAACTAGCAGCTTTTCTGGTCACTTGGTAAATGGGCCAGAATAGTACACCCAAATGAGGACTGTGTTGTCTCCAAAATCTGAAGAGGCCAACTAAGCGTTGTGCCTCTTTTTTTGGTCATAAAAGGGGCCAGGTGCAACAGCTTATCCTTTACTTTAAAAGGGATATCTCAATAGGTCCCACACCACTGGACACCTAGAAATTTCACTGTAGACAATATTATGACATAGGGCTGGAGAGTTGATATACCCCTGAGGCAGGACAGTGAAGGTATACTGCTGGCCTTTCCAGCTGAAAGCAAACTGTTTCTGGTGCTCCTTATTCATGGTAATTGAGAGCAGCTGCAATTGGAGTCACCACCTGGTTAAGTTTATGATAATCTACTGTCATCCTCCACGATCCATCTGTTTTCTGCACAGGACAAATAGGGATGTCAAATGGGGATGTGGTGGGAATCACCACCCCTGCAGCCTTCAAATCCTTGATGGTGGCACTAATCTCTGCAATCCCTCCAGGAATCCAGTATTACCTTTGATTTACTATTTTGCTAGGCAGCAGCAGTTCTAGAGACTTCCAGTTGGCCTTTACAAACATAATAGCCCTCACTCCACAAGTCAGGGATCTAATGTGAGGATTCTGCTGGTTACTGAGTATGCCTATTCCAATTATGCATTCTGGAACTGGGGAATTAACCACAGAATGGGTGCAGGGACCCACTGGGCCCACTGTGAGATGGACCTGAGCTAAAACTCCATCAATCACCTCACCTCCCTAAGCCCTTACTCTGACTGGTGGACCACAGTGATGTTTTGGGTCTCCTGGGATTAATGTGACTTCTGAGCCAGTGTCTAATAATCCCCAAAATGTCTGATCATTTCCTTTTCCCCAATGCAC
>JAQZBX010007532.1:0-50326 GCA_029593785.1 Cabassous unicinctus
GCTAAATGAATATGGGGTTCCTTTTTTGGGTGATGAAATGTTCTAGAAATTGATAATAGTGGTGATTGTGCAACCTTGTGCGTATAATAATAACCACTGAATTGTACATTTTAAAATGGCTAATTTTATGGGAAATGATTGTAGTTCAATAAAAAAATCCATACCATGCAAACAAATATATTATAATTAAGAATTTTTCCTTTCTTTTCCAGTCAGCTTTCTAGTAGTAACTTTTATCAATAATTTGAAATACTATTATATATAAACAAAAGTATATGTGTGCATATTAAATTAAGATGTGATTATCTATATACACGTGTATAATTTTGCTTATCTTATATCATTACATATGTTTTTTTACAAGCTGCTTTATTTGAACTGAAAAATTTTTATAATTCTTTGCGCTGCTTGTTTATTTTTAATTTATATTCTAGATGGACCATGGCCCCTTTTGAGTTTCTTTCCAAATTTCTTGCTATGACAACCAATGTTGTAATGATTCTTGATGATGCATCTTGCCCATTTAGTAAGCACAAAATCCATATAAATTTATAGATGTAGAATTTTGGGTCAAAAGGTATGTGCAGTTTTGAATATTAAGTAAATGACAAATATTTATTGTCCACTTCTTGTTTTCCAGGCATTAATCTAAGCACCAATTTAATGGATATTTTCATATTACTCTTTTAAGAGATTGTACCAATTTGTACTAGCTGCCTTTATTATCACAGAATGTTATTGAACATATTCATCTTTGATAGGTGGATAACTGCAAATTGTCTTGATTTTCACTTGCAACTCTGAGTGAGATTGAGCATTTTTTTAAACGTTTATTTGCTGTTTATCTTTTTAAAGAAATTGCCTGTATATAACATTTGACCATTTCATTTTTTTGACTTAATTATCATTTTGTTTTTCAAGAGCTCATTAAACATGAAGAAGAGCAACCGTTTAGCATAAAGTTTGTAAATTTAGTCTCTAGCTGTCATTTTGACATTGTTCTGGGATTTTTTTTTTTGCCATGCTGAAGATTTTAAGCTTTTACTTTATGTCATCTTTCTCCTTTTTGCCCCAAGTAATATCAGCTTTACTTTAAATTACTCCAAGATTATAAACAAATTCACACTTTTTCCAGGTTTATTTTTCACTTTTAACTTTTTACACCAGTTTGAAAGGAAAGGAAATCTTTAAACTCAAAGTATTGACTTTTTTTTTTAGAAGACATAGTACATGGATATGGAGAGCATGTGAAAGGCACAGATTTGGGTATGGCAGAGGTTAAAATTAAGGATTCTATTGGAAAAAAAAAAATTATTTCTTGAGCCCTCCCTCAAAACACACAATTGTCCTAAACCCCTAAGTCGACCAATTGGGGATTCTTTTAACAAGAATTGACTGCTTTGATTTTTGACTCAGGACGTGGTGGCGCCAAATAATCCTGACACCATTTAAAATCTTCCTACTAGAAGGAAGCTGACTGATATTTGGTATACTCAATGAAATGATGAAAATTTACATTTACTTATTTTGTCTTAAGAAATGTTTACTTGAGGATATTTTTCCTAGCTAGTATCAAAAGTATCCCTGAACACATTTTTGAGTACTAATAGGATTATAATACAGGATGGCAAATGAAATATTTTTCTATTACTATTTTTATTGAGCAACCACAGTGTGCAGGACCATTTTAGCAGTATATTACAGAGATATATTTCATAGTTATTTCCATGCCGAGAGAATATGGTCTGAAAAGTAAAACACATATTCATTCAAATCACTCCAATGCAAAGAAGTATATAATTGGCTTATATTAGGGATAAACAAGATAATGTTGGAATGCATAGGTGATGAATCCTTTAAACAATCGTAAACAAAGTCATTCTTAAAGAGCTGACTCCTATATTATCCAGACAGTGACAGTCATCAAGGCATCCATAGGCTAGGATTATGGTGGCATACTTTTCAACCAAGAAGAAAATAAAAAAAAAAAAAAGTTCAGAGACATGGGTGTGTCCTGTGGGGTGGAGCAGAAGGAGTGGGCCATGGAGGCTGCACTGCTGTACGGAGCAGACTGTGGCCTGGAGGCCTGAGAGCCCTGGAATGAGCCATGCCAGGACCCCGTGTTCACTGAGCGACCCCTAGAGGGCCAGTCTTGATGTGATGGAAAGAGCCATGAACTTAGTGCCAAAAAGACCAAGGTTTGAGGACTGTGGGAAGATGGTGATGGACTATCAGGCATTCAGCTCTCACAAAAACAACAGAGAAGAGCCAAAAGCTGTCCAAGGGACCTGCTTTGGGGGTCAGCAGACCTGGAGAGTGCTATACAACTCCCAGGAGGGTGAGGGACAGAGAGCTGAAGAAGCTGAAAAGACGAACTTGAGTTACCAAGCCCCTGTGCAGCCAGGAAGGGCTCCCCCCCCCACCCCCAAGATATTAAGCTGGGGTAAAACCCCGGCTCTCTGCAGCCAACTGAGAGGGGAACAGACATCTTCCTCCCTGTCAGCTGTTTCAAGGGAAAAGGGAGGCAGAGTTGGGGGGGAGGGTGGCTTTTCTTCAGTGAATTCAACCAGCAGAGCCTGCTTTGAATCTCCAATGTGGACATTCAACGCAGGAACACAGGAAAGTGGAGACTGAAACACCTCCATGGAAAGGTGAGCTGATGAGCGACATCTGCTGGCTGGTCTGGAAATTGCATGGACAGAAAACCTGAGCTCTCTGTATCCAACCCCTGGGAGAAACTCTGCACCCCACTAATGAGTCCTCGGCCTGATTGTGAAAACTTAGCTGGGCAATTTTAAAGACTGAGAATAAGTTGAACCAAATATCAAAGAAAAGCTGTGGAAAAAAAATTGGCAAGAGAAAGAAATTAGCCATCAGACTAAATTCACTAACATAGTCAGATGCTTAGACATCAGCAAAAAATTACAAGCCATACTAGGGAACAGGAAGAGATGGCCCAGGCAAAGGAGCTAACCAAATATCCTGAATAGATACAGGATTTAAGACAATCAGTGATAATCACACATCTCTCCTAAATCACTTCAAAGAATTTATAGAAAATTTGACTAAAGAAATAAAGGATATTAAGAAGACACTGGAAGAGCATAAAGAACATTTTGAAAGCCTGCAAAGAAAAGTAACAGACCTTATGGGAATGAAAGACATGATGGGTGAGATTAAAAAATATGTTAGAGGCACATAAGAGCAGATTTGAATTGCTTGAAACAGGATTAGTGATTTTAAAGACAGAACATCTGAACTGGAAAAGACAGGAGAACAGAAAGAGAAGAGAATGGGGAAAATGGAACAGAGTCTCAGGGAGTTGAATGACAATGCGAAACGCACAAACATTCACATTATTGGTGTCACAGAAGGAGAAGAGAATAGAAAGGGGACAGAAAGAATATTTGAGGAAATAATGACCAAAAATTCTCAACCCTTATGAAGGACATAAATATCAATATCAAAGAAGGACAACACACCCCAAACAGAATAAATCCCAATAGACCTATCCCAAGACACCTACTATTCAGAATGACAAATATCAGAGATAAAGAGAGGATTCTGAAAGCAGCAAGAGAAAAGCAAAGCATCATGTACAAGGGAAACTCAGTAAGATTAAGTGCAACTTCTCATCAGAAACCAGGAGAGAAGGAGGAGAGAAGGAAGTGGTATGATGTATTTAAGGTACTGAAAGAGAAAAACTGACAACCAAGAATTCTGAATCTAGCAAAGCCCGTCCTTCAAAAATGAGAGTGAGTTCAAAGTTCAGAGACAAAAACTGATAGAATATGTTACCAAAAGACCAGAACTACAAGAGATACTAAAGGGAATGCTGCAGCCTGAAAGGAAAAAACAAGGGTGAGAAATTTGGAGAAGAGTGTAGAAATGAAGATTATTAGGAAGGGTAAATTAAAGGGTAAGAAGACAGACAATAGAATGATATGACAACAGAGAGCTGAAGGACAAAATGGGTGAAGTGAGTAATGCCGTTACAGTAAAAATATGGAAAGTTAATGGATTGAACTCTCCAATCAAAAGACATAGGCCAATAGAATGGATTAAAAAAAATATGAGCTGTCTATATTTTGTCTACAAGAGACCCACCTCAGACATAAGGACATAAGCAAGTTAAACGTGAAAGGTTGGAAAAAGCTATTCCATGCAAATTATAACCAAAAAAGAGCTGGAGAAGACCAGATAAATGTAAAATAACATTATACTATATGAACACTAATTACTCAGTGCAACTGGCAACTTGTTCCTATGATCAGTGTTCTGTAATTTTCTTCATACAAAATAAACACTTGCTTTTAATTGAGGAGGACTGGAGAAGAGATATATTTTTGGACACTTCATTTTTCTGTAACCCTTTCTTATTCATACTCTTTAATTAAAATAATCTATCTAGATCGATAATGACTTAGCATGACTACTGTTGAACAAGATTTTGAGTTTTTCTGCCTCATAAAATTATGAGTTGGTAAATTGTTATTTGCTGTAATTCATTCCAATAAGATGTGAAGAATTCCCAAATAGGAATTTGATTATCTAGAAAGAATTATGGCCTAAATGGAAATTAAATAGCCAATAATTTATTTCATTCTTGGAGATTATTATGTCCAATAGTCAGAGATTTAATGTAAAAATTAGAATTATACTATAATTAATTTCTATTATATTTGAATTAGTCTTTACATTTATAAGTGTGTGTTGCTATACTATTTTTTATAATTGATTATATTAAATCTAACCTGGCCTTGCACTCTCGTTTAAAATTTGTAGTTTCTTTCGATCTATTTTTATTTTACAATTTTAAAATAATGGAATGTTTAACATCTGAAAGAAAAAGAGCCATTGAGTATACACTTTGGATAGATCATACGGTATATGAATATATCTCAATAAAACTGCTTAATAAAAAAATAAATAATTGTGCAAGAATAGCCAAAAATAGCAGCTATGTACAGCAGGAGAAACAAAGAGATTAAGAGGTGAGGAATTTCCTTATTTGTTTGTCTGTTTTTGTTTATTATTATTATTGAAATAAGGATTGAAGTGATGAACGTACAGCTATGCAATTATACCAAATACCAATAATTGTACATAAATTGTATGCTTTATTAATATGTATCAATAAAATTGATTTGTTTAAAAAGAAAGCTAAGCCAAATATAACCCTGGAGCTTCTCTAGTGTCTACTTTCTGCTAACTACCTATACAAACTTTCTGAAAGAGTATTTTAGCTCAGAGGTTTGCATATTCTATAAATGAATTTACAATTACGATCTTTCCCACATGGTTTCAAGGTGGTATCTAAAAACTTCATCATAGTTGCCAAGAATATAATTTCTCACACATCATAAATAGTGACTTAAAAATATAACTGTCTCTTTTAAATGTATTTAATCAAATATAAACATATGGCATTCATATCAACCTGAATTCATTTAAATACATGAAAAAGCTCCCTTTAACATTTGAAATAACAATTCTGATTGTTTTTTTAAATTGTATTTTCATTCCACTTCCTCTATGACACTTAATACTATTGTACTTTAATTTTAGGTTTGAAAGTCTCTTAATTATATCTTTATTATACTTCTCTGCAACAAAATAAATAAAATATGTACAAGTTGAAAAATCAAAAAAGACCAAGATTTGAGTTTCAGCTGTGTTAGTTTGACTATGACCTTGGTTGGAATTCGACTTCTTCACGATGACAGCAGTAACAGTGACCACAGAAGCTTCTCCAAGGGTAAGGAAGAAGATAATTCTGCCTTGTAAGAGTCCACATCAGCTCATGTTACTGAAGAAACTGAATATGTGAAAAAGATTTGAACTCCTCTGGAAAGGATCCAAAAGCAAATGTTTGAAGATCAAGTAGGACATTGCAGTACAAATGGCAGACTGGATGAACTGCTAAAACTTTATTACTGGAGTCACTTCCCCTACTCCCAGTACTATCGCTGGCTCAACTATGGCTGAGTGATAAAGAATTACTTTCAACACCGTGAAATCTCATTCACTTTGAAAGATGATATTTATGTTCGCTACCAATTCTTCAACAGCCAGGTTGACCTGCGAAAGGAGATGCAGAAAATGAATCCACGCAACACTGACATAGGGCAGACCTAGTCAATGCAATACAGTGAATCTGCGAGCTTTCCAGGCTCAGGAGAAAGAGCTGGTGTTTGACATCGGTGTGGCAGACCATGAAGATGTGAGGAGATGTAGTTCTGCAGACAGATGTTCAAAGTGCTGGACCTCCATGACAATGGCCATATGCATCATTGCCTGAGCATTGAAGGGGGACTTTGGATTTAAGCATCGTCTCTGGGTTTATTCTGGAAGGAGAGGCGTTCATTGTTGGGTCTGTGATAAATGGGTAGAAAATTGTCCTCTGCAGTACGTTCTGGGATAGTTGAGTATTTGAGTCTTTTAAAGGGTAGTCAAAAAGTTAAAAAGATAGTGCACCTCAGTGAAAAAATTCACCCTTTCGTCAGAAAGTCTATCAACATAGTAAAAAAAGTACTTTGAAATATATGCCTTGGTCAATCAGGATATTCTTGAAAATAAAGAAAGCTGGGATAAGATTTTCGCACTTGTTCCTGAAACAATTTATGACGAACTTCAGCAAGGCTTCCAAAAGCATTTCAATTCGCTTCAGAGTTGGGAGCATTTGAAGAAAATAGCCAGCAGATGTCAGAATAACAAAAATGGCAAATGTGAACCCTGGCTAGAATGGAAGATCATGCTCTAGTACTGTTTTCCACCACTGGATATCAACATTAGCAAAGGAATCAATCATTTACTGAAGAGCCCTTTTACTGTTCATCCTAAAACAGGTCGCATTTCTGTTCCTACTTTACAGAAAGTGGATCAGTTTGATCCATTTTCCATTCCAACCATAATCTCCATCTGCCATGAACTGGATACTATTTCCACTAATGAAGAGGAAAAATAGGAGAATAAAGCTGAATCCTACATCAAATGTAGAACCAGAGATTAGTGGAAATAAAGTTAGACTCATTTATAATTTCCCTACACATGACTCTTCTGCCCCTTTTATTTGAACCTATTATTAGCAATATATTTGTTAAATATATGTCCCAGAGACATAAATCTTAGGTCTGTTCATATGCCAGTTGAGCCTTGAATCTCAGCAAAGTTGCAACACCCACTCTTCAGTTCATTGGACTCACCCAGGACAACTAACAAGGAGATGATGATGGACAACGCCCATCCCAAAAAACAGTATCTACAACTGCAAGCAAGATAGTTCCATCCATCTGCCCCATGGAATCTAAGCCCTCTTTCATTCAGAGGTAGGGTGGGCATCACCATCCTCAAAGCCTCAAGATTGAGGAATGAACAAACATAAAGGGGGAAGCAGCTATGGACTAAACTAGACTTATTATTATTCTAGCAATGGACAAACTTGTATCATTGATATAAAGGCAGAGGCCGCCAGTGGTTCTGAGGGGAGGGAGAGGGAAGAATAGGTGCAACATGGGGGCATTTTCGGGACATTGGAATTGTGCTGCATGACATTGCAATGATGGATACAGGCCATTACACATTTTGTCAAAGCCTATAAAATTGTGCAAGATAAAATGTAAACTATAAGCTATAGTCCTTGGTTAGTACAATGCTTCAATATGTGTTCATCAATTGTAACAAATGTACCACACTAATGAAAGATGTTGTTAATATGGGAAAGTGTAGGAGGGGGAGGGGTTTGGGTATATGGGAATCCCCTATATTTTTAATGTAACATTTATGTAATCTAAAACTTCTTTAAAAATAAAAAAAATATTAAAAAAGGGTGATTTACAGAAAGATTTCTGAAATAACAACTCTCCCCAAACTATTGTGGATATCTTCTACCTTCAAACAAATATCAAATACTTTAAGAGCCTTTTAATATATAGAGTAGAACCAAAAAAAAAAAAAAAAAGTTCAGAATTGAGAAAATGTAAGACATTCTTACAGAGTACATGGAGTGCTTGATTTGGATTTGGGGGATAGCATTTGATAAGACTGCAGAGAAAAGGGCTCTTACCAAGGCTCAGGACTTGAGATTACCTTCAAAGGGCACTGGGCTGATGTGGCTTATTGACCTGCTGAGTGAACATCACCAGGATGTATTTTAGGCACTAAATCTGATGGCAATAAATAGAATGCATTGAGAAGATAAATAAAGCGGGAGATCTGGAGCAAAGGAGCCCAGGTGTATTGATAAAGCAGCAGATAAAGACTTGGGAGCAGATGTATATAATGGGAATAGAGAAAAAAATCATGAATTTGAAAGTCATTCCAAATCAAGCATTTACATACCTAATGGATGTTTGGTGTGAATAGGTGGAGATAAAATTGTTTAAAGTTTTTAATTTGAATACCTGAAAAATAAGCAAAGAAGTTAGAAGCAGCAGCTGGTTAGACTGTAGATTTAGATTTATTTTCAAGGACATGAACTTTGAGGTGGACCTCTGGGGGGAAGATTTGGAGATAGGAGGGTGAAGACTTTGACGTCATTACAAAGGAGTGGAAAATTGAAGCTTTAGGAGAATATAGTAATTCATGAACAAGGCAAAAGGTTTGTAATAGAATCATTAAATGGTTTCTAAATATCAGAATAAGAGTGAATAAGACTCTGAGGAGGAGAAACGAAAGGAATGTTCAAATAAGTAAGAAGCTAACCAAGCCATTATTTCCTAGAAGTCAAAAGATGAGAAAGTTTCAAGAAGGTAGACTTCCAGGACTGCATTCAAGACCTTCATTGCAATAGTTATCAGTGAAGTGGTATGAATAGAAGCCAGATGTTCTGGGGATTAATGATCTAGTAGCATAAGCCAGTATAAACAGTAAGTGGGGAATATTTTTCAATCAACTTTATTGAGATATAACTGACGTGCAATAACATGCACCAATTTAAGTGTACCTTTCAATGAGTTTTTTTAATTTTTTATTATTTTTTCAGTGAGTTTTGATAAATGTGTACACCCATGTAACCACCACCACAATGAAGATACAGAATATTTTCATTTCTCCAAAAAGTCGTCTGTGGCCCGTCATTCACTCCCCTCACTTGTGGTCCCATGCAGCCACTGATATGCTTTGTTTGATTATAGATTAGATTTGTCTTTTTCAGAATTGCATATAAGTGGGACCACATGGTGTATACTATTTTATGTCTGCCTTTTTGTATTCAACTTGACTTTGAGTTTCATCCGTGTTGTTGCATATATCAACTCTCTTTTTTTTGTTTTTTTGTTTTGTTTTGTTTTGTTTTGCTCAATAGTCTTCTTGCTGAGGAACATGTTTCTGAGTAATTTTATTAGTGAGACAAGGTATAAGCTATGACAGGCCAATACAAATACATTTCTTCTTACTATTCTTGAGGTAGCAAAAATCTGAGAATATTCATTAGCACATAAAAGACCCAATAGAGAAATATGCTAGAAATGAAATAATTGTTAGTAAAATATTCCCAGAGTGATCATAGGTTGTAGGATAAAAAGAGCAGTGAAATAAGAGTGCAAGTGAGGAATTTACCCTTAGAATTACACACACACACACACACACATATGAATACACAAATGTTAAATACACATATACGTAGTTGTTTCTAAGACCGCAGTGAAGGAGGTAAGGGGAACTAAAAATGGAGTCTATTGAAAATGAAACCTTAAATAAAAACATGTCAGGAATTGCGACACAGAGAAGGTAGTAGAGGAAATGCATGTCAGATGGCCTAGATTTTCCTAGTAACAGATTTTATTAACATGACACATAGGATCATTTGACAGCTTCTTAGTGAACTAGCACATAGAATAAGTATATATTCTAGCAACATTTGAAATCTAGAAGTATAAAAATCAAATGATCCCATATTTGGCAATTGCACAATTCACAGGCTGTGAGATCAAGAAAGTGGGGCATTTCTGAGTGTTAGAGAGCATATAATTTAAAACATTAACCCTGGGGTCTAGGCCAGGTTGAGAGACAGGAGAATTCCAGGAAGTTGATGGATAAGGGGAATAAAGGAGATGGAGCGAGGGAAGAGGGAAAAGTAGAGAATCTAAAAATATCCAACCCATTGAATCTTGGGTGACTCTAATGATCCACAGGTTAGATATCACTGTGTCCTCGCTTTAAGAAAGGGTGCTTTAGCTATCAACGCTTTCCTGGGTTGGACTAAATTCTCTGATGGCCCTTGGATTAAGTGGTTGGGACAACATTTACCTCCTTGGAAGAATTCCATGCTATCTGCAACCAGCCCCCTCCCTTTTGTTTTTTTGGTGCCCTGAGAGTGCACTATGGTTGAGTGTTTCTAATTTCTTCTCTGTGAAGTCCTTTGCAGTTCCAACTCTACTGCTTGACCCTGACCCATTAATCAACACCTTTATGGTGAAAAATTTAAACAGTTATATCCAATTTATTCCCATCTAGTCCAGTGCTTCTCAGACTTTAATGAACATGTGAAGAACCTGAGAACTTATTAACTGCAGGTTCTGATTCAGTAGGTCTGGGCTGAATCTGCTTTTCTAGCGGGCTGACAGACATGCTGATGTTCTTGGAGCACACTTTGAGTAGCAGACATCTAGCGTGTTCTTCTCCATTGTGCCCCTTGCAGGCAGAAATGTTCAAGAAGAATGAGCTCAAAGATATGGTGGAAAGTGGGAAGCTTGAATGAAGAGAATATTAAGGTCATAGGAGTTGTCAGCGTGCACTACTAGGTAGGAAAATCAACACAGATGCTAACTCATGTCATATAATACAATGACAGATGATGGGGTAGAGAGAAAAGCAAAACAAGTGAAGAGGGTGAAAGAATGTACTGGAAATAAAAGCATGATGGACAAGTATGTGAAGAGGGCACTATAAATGGATGACCTAGATTTCAAAAGAGGCAACTGTTGAAGACTTGCCTAGGGAGATGCAATCATAGCAAAGCACATTGGAAGCAAATGCAACTCGTGTTTTGTGCTTGATGACTTTAATCACAATCTCCTAAACAAACAAAAAACTATTACACATGGTGCCAAGGTTACTGTTTCTACAATTTTAAAGTATTTTTTTTTTTTTACTTAGGGGAACAATCACCTGAGCTTTGGAAGATAACTTTTAAAAGCTGTATAAATCTTCCAGGGGTCAGGGAATCCTCAGCGATATTCTGCTAAGCTCCTTTCACTTGTTCTGTGTAGCTTCCTCAAATGACTGCCCTTTCCATTGTCTGCTTATGATTATAGGATCTCACTGTCCTGTACTGCTGAGGCCCCACGCGCCCAAGTGCCTTTACTGTTGTTGAAAACTTGCTTATGATTTTTGTGTCCAGCTGTGATAAAAGTAAATGCTCTTCAAAAAAGGAGTTGAGGGTTTTTTCTTTCTGTACCATCAAGCTTGGAAAAGGGAACATTGATATAAAATGAGCAGTACTTAGCCAACATTTTTTCTTTTTCTTTTTCTTTTTCCTTCTCCTTCCTCCTCCCCTCCCCTCCTCCCTCCCTTTTTCTTCCCTTCCATTCATTTCCTTCTTACCTCCCTCCCGCCCTCCATCCCTCCTTCTCGTCTATCCTTCTTTCTTTCCTTCTTTTTATATTCAGTCCCATTTACTGTTGGGAGAGAGAAATTAAGATTCTTTTTCACTTACTTTTCATGTTGGGTCCTGCAGTGAAATACAATAGTAGGGAAGTAGATGGGGTTTTAATTTCAGTGGGAACTGGAGGTGGGGTAAGTTGAGGGAGGCGTGATTTAGACAACCCTTCTTCTGCGCTTTCAGACACAATGTCAACTACGGAAAAGATTTCACGAATCTAAATAAAATACACTGAATGTGTTAGTATTACTGGTAAGGATCATATGAAAAATATTAACAAGATCACATTTGGGAAAGTCTAACAAATTAACCCTGAGATGAACACATGTGAAAATTTGACATTAACTCTGTCTTAATTGGGTTGCCTCAGAGGTGAACTCTGTGACAAGGATTTGAGGTTAAATCGTTTATTTGGGTGGTAAACCCAGCAAATATTGGGAGGGAAATGGAAAAGTGCGATAGGGAAGCAGAGGTGTGCTGTCATGCAGCTACCAGAGTGGGCAGCTGGGGCTTAAGGAACCCTGGGAGCTAGTGTGGAGCACACAGCTCACATGCCTGAGTGCCAGCCCACACCCTGATGGGCAAGGGGGCTGGGATATATGTATACAAACTCCTGTCTGCCAGTGGTCGAGGGCTGCTGCTTTAATTCCCTGGCTCTTCCAGCCTGTCACATTCTTGCCTGTCTAATGGGTGTAGATGGGGCTTGGTGGCAAGAGAGCTTCAGGCAAAGAAACACGTGGGCTGCCAGTGGGTTGTCAGACTAGTGTGCAGTGAATTAGTGGGGGTGGGGGAATATGGATGGAACATCCACACTGTCTGAGTAATGCAATTTAATGCAATTTATACTTTGGTATGTGCAACCAGTCTTTGTGTTGTGGGAGGACAAAAGATGGAAAAATACAAGGGAATCAGTAGAGAAGGATATTAAATTCAGCTACTTTAAAATTATTTTTAAATTACTGTGTAACTTAGGAAAACTTGAAATTGGGCTTGATCATTAGAATCAAGAAACTTACACCTTATAGACTATTTAAATTAAATTTACAGTGTATTAGGATGCTTTAGAAATTATGTGAAATTATATAGTATCTCTTATAATTTCACAAATAATAGTCCTTAATCTAGTGACACATTCTTAGACATCTGCTTCTTTATCTTGTGCATTTGACTTGTTTAAAAATATCAAAATACATTTAGTACTGGACAACCAGCAAGATGGCGGCAGGGTAAGAAGCTCCAAGAGTCAGTTCATGCTACAGGGCAGTTAGTAATCACCCAGAGCTATGTAAAACATCTGTTCGGGAGCTCCTGGAGACCAGAAGAGCATCCTGCAACATCCTTGAAAGAATAGGAGGAGGAAACTGCCCATCTCCAGAGAAGATTACTGAGTAGAGCACTCCACACTGCGGAGGCTGGTACCCATCCTCCACTGGCAGCGCAAGCTGCCGTGGGAGAATTTGAGTGGCTTGAATTGAAAGCTCCACTTCCCAAAAACAGGGGAAGAAGAGATGGTTGGGCACCAACTTCAGGTACTGATTAGTAAACTCAGCTGACTAAAGTATAATCCTAAGAACAGCTAAAATGTGAACCTGTCGAAGTCAGAAAGAGGTCGGTAGCCGCCATTTTGACTCTGCTCCTGGCATGAGGGGAAGTGGGGCCGTCTGAAAATCACAGTGATGGTAGGGACCAGCTTCTTCCCACATGGATCAGATTGCACCTCTAGCCTAGGCTCCAGCCCCAATCCAGCAGGGAGGAAGCCGGCAGGACCTGTGCCAGTCTCTCTAGGTAACTGCAGGAGCTTTCGGCCAGCACAGACTAAATAGTTGTGCACCTGGGGCTCCATCCCCAGACCCCAATAAAATAGGAGAGGACCTGGGTTTCCTCAGCCTCTCTGGGCAACTGCAGGCACTTTCAGCCACACAAACTGGTTTGTTGAGTGCCTTCAATTCCATCTCCACCCCTCCAACCCCATAGGATAGGAGGGGACTGGTGTTTCTTCAGCCTCTCTGGGAAACTGCAGGTGCTTTAGCACACACAGACTGGATACTCTGGCATCTGTACCTCCATGCCCATCCCCCAGTAGGATAAGAGGGAACTGGTATTTCCTCAGCCTCCCTGGGTAACTGCAGGTACTTTCAGCCCACACAGACCGAATAGTTGGACATCTGCCCCCAAGTAAGGTGGAAGGGAGCTGGGTTTCCTCAGCCTTTCTGGGCAATGGCAGGCACTTTTGGCCTGAACGGCCTGCACTGGTGTGTACCTGTGGATCCATTCCCACCTCCCAATAGGAAAGGAGGGGTCTGGGGTTTCTTTAGCCTCTCAGGGCAACTGCAGGCACATTCATCCCACATGAATTAAATTCTTGGGCAGTCCAGAGGGTCCACCCCCACCCCTGTCAGGGGGGGTGGGCTGGTGCTACATCAGTCTGCCTGGGCAACTGTGGTCATTTTGGACCCACATGGCATAAATTGCTTCCCACACCTGAAGCTCCATTCCCACCCCAGGCAGGAGAGCAAGGGGCGTGAAGATTCATCAGTCTCTCCAGGCAACTACAGACAGTCTTGGCCTGCACAGCTTGGATGATTACACATGGCTGTGGCTCTGTCCCTACCCCTGGCAAAGGAGAAAGATGAAAGAAGCTTCATCAGTCCCTGGGGCAATGCGGGCCTCTTAAACCTCCACAGATTACAGCACCAACTACATCCTCAGCTCCTACTACACGACCAGCAAGGGAGAAAGGGCAGGAAGGCCTAAACTAAAGAGAGAAACTGCATCCAGAATAAATACATCTAGTAAACCAGATGTGACGACACCAACAAAAAATTACAATCCATACCAAGCAACAGGAAGATATGGCCTAGTCAAAGGAACAAGATAAGTCTCCAGATGATAGAAAGAAGTTGAGACAACCAATCATAGATGTTCAAAAAAATCTCCTTAATAAATTCAATGGGATGGCTAAAGAGATTAAGGATATTAACAAGATATTGGGTGAGCACAAAAAAAATTTGAAAGCCTACATAGAAAAATAGCAGATCTTCTGGGAATGAAAGGTGCAATAAGTGAAATTAAAAATACACTGGGATCATATAACAAATTTGAGGAGGCAGAAGAAAGGATTGATGAGCTTGAAGAAATGGCCCATGAAAGCAAACATACAAAAGAACAATAGAAGAAAAGAATGGAAAAAATTGAACAAGGTCTCAGGGAACTAAATGACAGCAAGAGATGTGCAGACATATGTATCATGGGTGTCCCAGAAGGAGAAGAGAAGGGAAAAGGGGCAGTAAGAATATTTGAAGAAAAAGTGTAGAAAATTTCCCAACTCTATTGAAGGACATAGATAGCCGTGTCCAAGAAGCACAATGTACTCCCATCTGAATAAATCTGAATAGACCAACTCTGAGACATATACTAATCAAACTGTCAAATGCCAAAGACAAAGATAGAATTCTGAGACCAGTAAGAGAAAAGCTATGCATAACATATAAGGGATACCTAATAAGATTAAATACTGATTTCTCATCAGAAACCATGGAGGCAAGAAGGCAGTGGTATGATATATTTAAGGCACTGGAAGAGAAAAATTGCCAGCCAAGAATCTTATATCTGGCAAGATTGTCTTTCAAAAATTAGGGTGAGTTTAGAATATTCAAAAATAAACAGAAACTGAGAAAGTTTATAACAAAGAGACCAGCTTTGCAGGAAATACTAAAGGGTGTGCTACAGGCTGAAAAAGAAAAGAAAGGAAATAGGGGCTTGAAAGGGAGTCTAGAAATGAAGATTATATCAGTAAAAGTAAAAGTGTCAAAAGAGTGGTGAAAATAAAATAAGACAGATAAAACCCAAAGGTCAAAATGGGTGAAATAAGAATTATCTTTACAGTATAACATTGAATGTTAATGGATTAAACTTCCCAATCAAAAGACACAGACTGGTGGAATGGATAAGAAAATATGAGACATCTATATGCTGTCTACAAGAGACTCACCTTAGACCCAAGTATACCAAAAGATTGAAAGTGAAAGGCTGGAAAAAGATATTCCAAAGGGGGAAAAATTAGCTAGAGAAAGCTATACTTATTTCAGATGAAATAGACTTTAAAAGACACTAGTAATGAGCAATCTAAGGAGGAAGTCAGCAAAAAAATTCCATTTACAACAGCGACTAAAAGAATCAAATATTTAGGAATAAACTTAACCATGGATGCAAAGCACTTGTATTCAGAAAACTACAATGCATTGTTATAAGAAATCAAAAAAGACCTAAATAATTGGAAGAACATTCCATGCTCTTGGATTGGAACACTAAATATTAAGATGTCAATTCTACCCAAATTGATATACAGATTCAATGCAATCCAATAAAAATTCCATGAGCATTTTTTAAACAAATGGAAAACAGAATTATCAAATTTATTTTGAAGGGTAACGGGTCCTGAATAGCCAGAAACATCTTAAAAAGGAAAAGCAAAATTGGAGGACTCTCACTTCTGGACTTTAAATCATATTACCTAGCTACAGTGGTAAAAACAACATGGTACTGGCATAAAGATAGACATATAGACCAATGGAACCTAATTGATGGTTCAGAAACAGACCCTCACATCTATGGTCAAGTGATTTTTGAGAAGCCTGTCAAACCCACCCAGCTTGGGCAGAACAGTATATTCAAAAAATGGTGCTGGAAGAATTGGATATCCATATTCAAAAAGAAAGAGGACCCCTATTTCACACTTTATACAAAAATTAACTCAAAATGCATCAAAGACCTAAATATAAAAGCAAGAATCATAAAGCTCCTAGAAGGAAATGTAGGAAAACATCTTCAAGGCCTGGTGGTAGATGGTGGATTCTTAATGGAGATAAGAAGAAGGCTGAGATGGACTGCTGATGCTTAATGTATGTAGAAGTTTTAATTAACTTTACTGTAAAAGTGTGGAAATGTGTAGAGTTGATGGTCACACATTATAGTGGATAGTAGTTGGTTTATAAATGGGAATATGGCTGGAAAAGGTAGTCTAGGGATGTAAATGTCAATTGAAAGAAAACTAGAGAATAACCTAGGGATTGAAAAACACAGTGAACCCAGAGATGGGTGAGAATTGTGGTTGATGGTACAATGCAAGAGTGTCCTTCTGTGAGCTAGAGCAGATGCACTTCACTATTGCAGGGTGGTGGCAATGTGGAGAAGCATGGGAAAAACACAACTGGAGTGACCTATGGACTGTGGTTAACAGCAATACTGTAATATTCATGCATCTATGTCAAGGAAGTACTGTGTTGATAATGGAGTATGGAAAACGTACCAAATGTATGCTATGGACCCTGGTTGGTGGTAATAGTCTGATGATATTATCTCATAATCTGTAGCAAACGTTCCATCATGGTGTGGTGTGTTGGTGAAGGAGTGTTGTATGGGAATTCTACACATGTACATGATTGTTTTGTAAGTTCACAACTTCTGTAATGAAAATATATTTAAAAATAATAATAGGGTGGGTTGGGAGGGAAGTACACCGAATGTAAGATATGGACAATAGTAAGTAGTAAGAATTTGATGATATTCTTTCATAATTTGTAACAAATGTCTCACAACAATGCAAGGTGTTGGTGGTGGGTTGATGTGTGGGAGCCCTGTATGATGTTATGCATGTTTGTTTTGTAAGTTCACAACTTTTACTATATACTTATTGTTTATATATGTTCATGTATGAATGATATACTTCAATAAAATAAAAAAAATACATTTAGTCCCAAGCACAGTGACTTGCTCATAGAATGTTTGCAATAAATATTATTTATTATCATTAAATACATTATGTTCTGTTTATGGCCAGGAACCCTGTCACATACTTTTCAAGTATCCCTATTTAACTCTTGCAACAATCCTATGATAATGAAAAATATCATGCCCTGAGAAATTAAATAATTTGTCAATGGCACACCATTCAGCAAGTAATTGATAGAGTGCAAAAATAAATAAGATTTATCTCATTTATGAGCCTACGTTTTTAACTACTACACACAGTAGCTCAATTTGAACAGGAGCCATGACTATACCTATGAACATTATCAACAATTTCTACAAGTAATCTAGATACAGCAAACATGAAGGAAAAGACAAGCCCAATGTTTTAAATTTCTTATTATTTGTCTTATCTGGTTTTTTGTTGGGTCTGCCTTGACTTAAGATGGGCTGAGAATGCTTATAGTTTGAGGCTTAATATTTGCTTCTGAATATTGAAGGCGGGTTGATGAGAAACTAGAGAACTGAAATATAATTAGTATAGTTCTTATATTCAAAACGTTAAATGTTATTCTAGAATGTGTAGATGGATGAAATTAAATCCTTAATATCTTAAAGATTGAAATGGCATGCCTAACTGAACTGAGTTTTGAAAGGCCTGGTGGCAAGAGGAGAGACTTCAGGGATGGTTATCAGATGATTAAACAAAGCCATACAAAAGAACGAAAATATACGTACGTAATCAGATCTAAAGTTCACTTAGTGGCAAACCATTGCTTGAAGTGATCTATAGCATGGTAACTGAGTTGTATCATATCAAATATTTAGGTGAGCACAATCAGCAAAAAGACAACACTCTCAAGATTTTCGTTGTCATTTTAAAAACTCTCCTGTGGTTCTTATTTTGTCAACAATACATAACAATCATCCCATTATTTAATATCTTTATATTGTGGAATAGTCCCAATTGCCTAATAATGAATATAAACTCACATTTTACCTAGAGCTTTACAATTTGCAAAAACACTTTTGCATCCACCTCTTATTTATTTATTTATTTTTTAGGAGGTACTGGGATTGAACCCGGAACCTTGTACATGGGAAGCAGGTGCTCAACCACTGAGCTACCTCTGCTCCCCAATGAGAGTTGGTTTCCTTCATTTGTTCTAAGGAGATACTGCAAATCAAACCCGTAACCTCATACATGGGAAGGAGGTGCTCAACCACTGAGCTACATCTGCTCCCCATCTTACTTGGTTTTTACTACTGCAATGGAAGGTGGGTTTGTTGTGGTCCCATTTTATAGATAAAAGAACTGCAGTTCAGAATAGTATGTGGCTTGTCCAGGATCATACAGCTAATCCACTGTTAAGCAAACCCAGCTCAATTACATATATCCTAAATCAAGTGCAAAATGAAGTTGACTGTTCCACATTAGTACTTGTGGAGGTTTACAAAGAAAAGACCTTTATCTTTAATAGGCTTTAATTTAAATATATTTGATTTCAAATCTTACTGTATTTTTATTATGATACTAAAAGTAGCTACAAATTTTGTTTATTCACTCGGTTGCCACCCTAGACCATTGTTGTTGTTGTGTTGTTTGTTATTGGGTGCTGGTTGGCCAAGACTATGTGGTTTTATTGTCAGCAGAATTGCAAGTGGTTAATGAGATCTTCCGTTTAGATAGTTTCGAGAAAGATCCTAGAAAACCTATGGTTTCTCTATGCATTCAAATCTGATACTCAGTCAGGAAGATATTTATTTTATGGCGCTCTTAGAGGCTCTGATGAATAAAGGCAACACTTAAACTGAATCAATCATACAATAAGATACTTGGAATTTAAATTGAATTCCAATTTTTTTCAATCCTTGCACCAACTTTTTGGATAGATACTCTGTAATTTATTATTATCAGCCATTCAGGTTATAGACCATTAGGATTCTGTATTAAACAAGTTGTCAACACTTTTATCAAAAACACACTGCTACAAAGAAATATATTTTTTTCATAAAATCCCATAGTGATTAGGAGTCCCTATAAAATAAAGCAAATTGACATTAAACTATCTCTTATCAAATTGCCTCTCTGCATTTCAAAATTAGTGAAGATAGTCTTAACAACCCTCTACAGCAATACTTCTCAAACTTCCCTGTGCTTACAAATTACTATATTTACAAATTAAATGTTATGACATCTGGGATTTGTGTCAAAACAAATGAGGTTGGAGGTGGGGAAGTGCATGGGGCTATAGATACAATATGATTGGCCACAAGTTGATAATTGTTGAAGGTGGACAATGAATACATAGGGGTTCATCGTAATAAGTTTTTCACTTCCGTAATAAAAGTGAAAAGCAAGAAAAGAAAAATATGTCATTCTAATATTCCATATGTCCCTCAAGTACATATACATGTATTTTATATTTATATCTGTATATGTGAATGTGTTTTTGTGTGTATGTATGCATATGTATATTTCTGTGTTTATGTATATTTATTTATATGCATATACCCAAATTTAAACACATATGTATACATACATGCACAATTTGTCATTTTCAACTAGAGAACATGGTGAATGAATATTCTGGATCTGATCATGTGCTACTGCTGCAATGTTCTGGAAGAAATTAAGCTACCATGTGTAATGAAGAAAGGAGACTTTATTTTTCTGCTTTCTGGGGATTCCTTTCACAGTTTATGTCAGAATAAGTTCTTTCCCAAGGGAAATGGGAAAACATTTCCATTTCCCAGGTAATGTGTTTATGGGATAGAGATAAATCATACTTGTGATGGTGGAACAATGGTTATTAAAAGTCAAATTCTGTAAAAAAAAATAATAAAACAACTCCAAGTAGCTACAGTTGCCCAGTAGGAAATAGTAGTAGGGAAAGTGTAATGGTTGTGGCAGTGGGTGCTGGGGACAGGAAAAGATAAGGTCTTCCATGATAGAATGTTGACGTAAGTCTAAAAGGGTTGTTATTGACAAGAAGTGAAAGAGAGCTCTATACAGAGGCACTTACACACTTAAAGCTCCAGAAGCACGAAAGGGAATGGTGTACATGGAGAACTCTAAAAGTAGATTAATATGACTTGGCAACAATGTATTCTAAAACAACAACAAAACCTATAAAAATAGAGGAACTCGGATGGTCAAGGATCTCACCCTCTAGGAGATGGGTTACATTAATGGTTTTAAAGTGAAAGGTGATGTTGCCGTCGAGTTTTAGATGGTCACTTTGGCAGCTATTGCTATAAGAGTCTGAATGAAATTGGGGAGATTAGAGTCAGGAATAACAATTAGGAAGTACTCATAACTTTCCAGGTGAGAAAGACAAAGGTCTGAATTAATGCAGTGACAGCAAGTAATAAATTGAAAGATATTTAGGAAGTGGAGCTATCATGTTGAATACAGAGGTAAAAGAGGAAGGAGGCATCAAAAAGTGACTCCAAGATTTCTGAATCAGGAAAGGGAATAGGGAGTAGAGGACCACAATCTCTTACAATTCTAAAATCTGCAAGTCGCCGAAATCAGAAATATTTTTGTAAGTTTTTGCCAAAACTCATTTAGTAGCAAATCATTACTTGAACTGATCCGAGATTACTCAAAATATTTATTCTATTTGGTATAAATGTTCATAAATATGCAGTAGAAATATTAATGTGTTTATGATTTGTTGCCCTATGAAGAGAGGAAAGTATTATATATGGTGTATGTTTTTATAAAATCTGAAATATTCTGAATATCAAAACACATCTGGTTCTAAAAGTTTTAAATTATGAAACTGTATGATTCCGTTTGTTGGCTGTTAAACAAAAGGCAAAGCTAAATTATAGTGGTTAGGCCTATTTAGTTATGCATCCACACATAAAAGTCAGGATAATGTTTAACTTTGGAGGGAGGTGGGAGAGGTGTTGATTTGAGAAGGAAACCTAATGTGGCATTTGGGGTGCTGGCAGCATTCTTATTTTAAACTTGGGTGATATTTTCATGGGTGTTTGTTTTAGAGTCTTAGTTTGTGTTTAATGCCATTTTTGTTATATATTTTATATTTTACCACAGACTTTGCCTTTATTGGAAAAGAACATGTAACAGAATTCAATGTTTGCTGCTGTTAAGTTTGCTTTACAACTAAGTTTGTGATTAAAATGCATACATACGCATACTCATATACATCTAATACAAATAATGGAAAGATAAACACCAACATTGTTAGACTTCACCTCTTGCTGAATTAATATTTTCAAATCGTGTATAGAGTTAAAGTTCCTCATAATTAAACAATTTTAATTGTATCTGACTTTGAACCAAAATAGTATGTATTTGATTTAACCACTTGAATAGAATTCTGGTAGAATTAATTTTTTCCTTTTATTATAGATCTTGGGACTGTAAGTTTCCTCTCTCCTTCCAGACTAAGTCATTTGAGGGCAGGGACCCTGTGATCTGTTTATTTATTTTACAGCACCTTACACAGTGCCAAGGGTGGGGCATAGGAGTAAAATAAATGTTTGCTGGGTAACAGCTGAATACCAAGACCTTAGATGTCAATGCACTTATTTGTGGATAGAACTTTTTTCGTGTATTAAAAAAAATCTGAAAACTTCATAGCATATAACATTCTGTACTATATCACATGTTACAGAAAAAAAATATTGTGTATGTATTGGAGTGAGGGATGGGATTGGAAAGAAGAAGTGAGTAATGAAAGCGTGAATGGCAGAGAGCTGGAGAGATTATTCCAAGCTAGCTTATATGTGGAGTTTGAAGAATTTCTAATGATATTACCTGTGATATTTCCTGAATTTTCTCCACCCTCTAATTTCATAATCTCTATTCTAGTTTGGTAGGGAAAACTTTCAAATGTATTGTCTGCTACTGGTCGTTCTTTACCTTTAGCTTAATACCCAGAAAGTTAAGGTAATGCCAGTTGTTCCCACAGATACACAGCAAAATCCAAGTGGTTTGACACAGTAGAAGTTAATTTCTTGCTCATGAAAATTCAAAACAGATGTGTCTGCACAACAGCTATTTGTCTTCCAGTTAGTGGACTCGTAGTTCACCCATCTGCAACATGTGGCTTCCAAGTTGGCCACAGAATGCAAAACAGAATGAAGAATCAGAAACGGTGAGCCTTTTAAGGGCCAGGTCTGCAGTTGCCATACATCACTTCTAACCGTTTTCCATTGGCTAGACCACAGCCACGTGGCCACGTCCACCCGCAAGGGGGACCAGGAAGTGTAGGCCATCTGAGTGCCTAAAGGAGGAAGAAATTGTTTGGTGAGCAGCCACAGTCTTTACTGTATGACATGCAGTCTTTTCCATTATACAGCCCAATCTGTTTCCTAAATCATACTTCACAATCATGAACTTTGGTGCAACCAAAGTGGACTGTTGCTTATCTCCACATATTTCCTTTGTGTTAGCACAACTGGGTCAATACTCAAGATTTCCTTCCACCGGAAATCTCTACCTCCTCTCTCCTAGCTCTCCATGAAGAATGCTGATTATTTTGAAGACCTAGCTCCAGTATTGGTGCCATCTTGAAATGTTCCTGGTACCATCAGTAACTTCACAGGAAAGGGGTACGCTACACAAACAGTGAATCCTAAGTTAAACCATGGATATGGTTAATGGTACAATCATAAAAATGTGCTTTCATCAATTGTAACAAATCTTCCACACCAATGCAAGGTGTTAACCATAGGGTGGTTTATGGGAATCCTGTATTTTACCTATGATTGTTCTGTACACCCACAACTTCTCTAATAAAGAAAAAAAAAAAGAAAAAAAAGAAAGGGGGCTTTCCCCCTTCAGGGTTGCCAAAGCAATTTATCCACATAGGTAGTTCTTTTAGTCAGCTAAGGGGGTGCTGATGTAAAATACCAGAAGTTTGTTGGCTTTTCTAAAGGGTATTTATTTGGGTAGAAGCTTACAGTTACCAGGCCATAAAGTGTAAGTTACTTTCCTCACCAAAGTCTGTTGCCACATGTTGGAGCAAGATGGCTGCTGGCATCTGCAAGGGTTCAGGCTTCCTCTTTTCCTTAGGGCTCCGTGGTCCCAGCTTCTTCCAATATCAGCAGTAGGCTGGGATAAGTCTCGTCTCTCTCCCGGGTCTTATTTCTCTCCGGGCTCAGCTGCTCTGCTCTCTCCACAAGGCCAGCTGTAAACTATCAGGCAAATGGCTCATCTCTTTTCCCGAGGCTTCTGCCGTGTCTCATGGAGCCTTCACTCTTTGCTCATGTGTTGCTTCCAAGGGCTCCAGCACTAAAAATCTAACTCCCTCCTCTGCCTTGTGGTTTTCTCTGTGTAGTTTCCTATTGATGTGGCCCAATCAAAGCCTTAATCATTATTTATTCAAGTAAAAGTGAAACCTCTGAAGTTAATCCAATCTAATACACCCAGAGGAACAGACCAGTTTACAAACATAATCCAATATCTATTTTTGGAATTCATAAATAAGACCAAACTGCTATAGCAGTGTTGTTGACAAGAAAGCCTTGAAAGTCTGAGATAGAAACTGTAAACTGGATGAATATTTGGTGAAATTTAATAAATATATAGAATTTCCTTTGAAATAAATAAAAGAAAAAACGTTTTTTTTCTGGCTACCAGAAAGAGAACAAGTATTCAAAGTTAGACTCTACTTACATATTTAAACTGTTTCAGAAGAAATCTTCTAAACTTGTCCATTAAAAATGGGTAATTTGCCAATTGTATTATCCTGTGACTAATTTCCTATAATTACATCTGTTCCTTGAAAAATGTGCTTTCCATTTGAAAAGAGTTTTCTGAAATGAATGTGATTTATAAGCTTCCACAGATTAACTTGTATTTTCAGCAGACGCTAAGAAAAGATTTTAGTTCACATCTTATTTACTACCTCCAAATAAATGCACTATAACCATTATGTTTAAACAATTCTCCATTGGTTCTAAATGAACACATTTTATGTTCTTTTCACCTTAATGTAATTGATTTGGATGTGCCTCTTAACCCGTATCTCACAATTAAATATTACATAGTGCTTTCTTCTCAGAAAGGCTATAAACAAAAGAGCAAATGAATGGCTTTAGCTTAAATAGACCTAGAGTACTATGCTGTGCACTGATTTTACTTTTCTAATTATAAACAAAAAACAAACTTTATACATTCCTTAACCCTAAGATGAGCATTTATTTGCCTTTAATTTTTCCCACCTAAATCAGCTTTTTTATTGACATTAGGAATGGCCTTTTTGACTTATTTGAAATAGCCACTTGAAAGGAAAAACATATTAAGCCTGATTTGGTTAGTGATGAGGGAATAAAGTCTGACATTTTAGAGAATTATTAGCTCTAAGAGAAGAGAATCTCTTAAGTGAAACATCCCTAATGTGTTTCTAAAAGGTCAACAATTTATTACCTCCAACAGGTGAATTGGAGCCACTTGATCCAGGCTAATCAATTTCTCTCCAATCTTCTTGATTTTAAATTGTTGCAGGAAAACATATGCCTAATGAAAGGTAGCAAAAGTGCATGAAGAGAAGGAAGGAATAAAGTTTTGTTGGTGTTTCCGTCTTTTTGTGGGGCAAGGCTTTGGGAGACGGGTAGAGGGGAGGCTGAGCTGTAGTCAGGAGGTCAGCTGATGCAGATTGGGTGGTCTGCTTCCTCCTTTCACCCAGCTCCTTCTTCCTCAGTTGTTTGAGGTTTACTGGGAATAACTGAGCAAGAAGCTACCCTGTCTTCCTTATACTTGCAGAGAGGAACAGAGATGTTTAAAGAAGAAAGCCAGATATTAGTGATGCTGCAAAAGTTCACCTCCTCTATTGCCACGAAATCTTAGAGAATTACCCTATGTGCAGCCATAATTACTTATACAGAAAGTGAATTTGCAGGACAGAGAAAACTGGGCAAGAAATCGGGATGTAGCACGTTGCTTAGGCATCTGCTGTCTGAGCTAGCGATCACTTGGTTAAATTAGAAACATGATGAAACTAGATTCAGAAAGGAAAAGGAAGAGGGAAGAACTTATTGGAAGCATTTAGGATGATCTTACCGACTCCAGCAGAGGAAATTCACGGGGCTCAGGTGTGTACCCAAGAAATGTAAGACATTCACTCAGAAACTTTTTTGCCTTCTCCTACCCTCTGCCCTGCTATCCTCTGTCAGCCTCCTGCTTTCCCCTCTACCTGATCTTTCCCCTCTGTTTATGTCTGTCTGGAGGCAACATCCCTTTTCTATAGACCTGATTTCTTGGCATCACATACAGGTAGAACACACAGGTTCCCCTACTCTGTATTATCTTCTAATTCAGTGGCCCAAATTAAACTCTGTTGTCTCTGGATCCAAATTCCCAATGATAACATGAGGGAATCTGATTGTCCCTGTTTGTGCCAGCTGCCCACTCATGATGCAAATAAGTTGCAATCACTGGGGTGAGGTTTTGTGACCCATTGACCATGGAGGTGGTTTAGGGAACCATATTTTATGAAAAGATGCAAGAAAAGGGTGATAAAATGGCTACTGATATTTACAACTTTAGGACCTTTTTTTGGCTTGGCAGTCTGTCATTGTGAACGTTGAGGACTATTCATTCATAAAATGCTTTAAGAGCATCTGTTATGCTCTAGAGATACAATGCAGAGATAAGATCCAGTACTTTTAAGGAATTTACAGTCTACTGAGAGTGACAGACAACTTTGCAAAGGATGAATTATCTCTGAGAAGGCTTTTGCTTGTTGACAAGAATGAGTTTCTGAAATACATACATAATAAAAAGGTAATGCTAGAAACAACCTGTTAATATTGATTTTATATTTATCTATATCCATTTTCATTATGATACATTGTGGGCTCTTTGAGCACAAGAACTATATCTTATCTTCACTTAAATTAGCTTCTTGGTATAGGTTTTTTGAATATACACATTTTCTTCTCTTACAGCTTTATAGGTTCTTTGAGTGATCAGTAGATATGTTTTAACTGACCAAGCCTTTATGCACATTGATGTTCAGTATAATTAGACTTTTAACATTCTCAATTCACTTGTAAATGACTCTGTTGCTTCAGAGATAGAACTACAGGACTTTCATACAAGTTATGTTTTTTTGTGCTTTCTGACTAAAAAAAATACCATCCCTGTTAAAACATTAGCCACTTAAAATAATAATCAGTGTAAAAGCATGATATGTATTTAACATTTGGAGATACAGCTTACTGATTATTAATGCAGGCTTCTAAATGATAATTAAACACAGCAGAGCAATTGCCACTCAATAATGCCCTCCCTTGCCTTCCACAGAATCATGTCCTAGGGGTTGGCTGGGATAAGTAGTTTGAATTTGATTCCTGTGTTTCCTATGGGTTTCTTTCATTCAAAGAATCTTAGTGCATAGCAAAATATGATCCAGAATATAATACTAGTAATTGACTATAATTTCATATAATTTTGGATAAAGAGTTTTCAAGATACTTGAATATTAAGATCAGAAATTAGCTATGTCCATTTCTAAGGTAAACACTTCATCTTTTGAAATGAAAATTTATGCTTATAGCCTCTAATAAGAAGGCTGACCATATAATTGTCTTATAACCTCCACATATATCCAGAGGTGACTTTTATGTGTGTTTGTTTGTATTGCTGTTAAGTGGAACAATTAAATTACTGTTCTGTTAAAGATTAAATCATCAAAGAAAACCACGTAAAGGAGTGTTCTTCGGAGGATGGTGGTAGGTTGGCAGTAACTTCATTTCTTGCTGGAGTTTGTAAAATACTTTTAAAGGATTAAAGCGACTTCAGGAATACATATGACAGATGGTCTTAGAAAATTACAACAAATCTTACTGGTGCACAGTGTCAAAGAAGAGCAGGCCAGACTACAGTAGAGGGGAAGAGAAGCTAACACATGGTCTCAACTGTGATTAGCACAGAGATAGTTAGATTTTTTTAAAGGGCACAAGAAGGAAAAGAAATGAGGGGCTGGAAAATTAATGAGAGGGGTCTGGGGAATGTCTCAAGGGGTCTGGCAGTGGGCTGGCAGAAGAGGATTAGGTAATTCTGCAGTCTTTCTGAGACCAGCACAGGGGTGCAGTCCTTCCCAGTACAGTACATTCTGTGGTTCAGCAGTACAGCACTCTTAGGTAAGAGTTCAGGATGGGCTCAGGGGCCTGCCCAGGGGCACAGCCTAGCCTTAGGGCAGACAATACTAACGTTTGATCAAACCTCTGAGGCAATGTTGGGACAAGTATATGTGGCCAAGCAGAGACTCTTGAAAGGATTCACAATGGAAAAAATAGAAATATTTTATAGTTCATGTTTATACTTTTCCCTCCCAAACCAACTTTATGTATAAAAATGAATAAAATATGAATAACACACCACCATATATAGAACAGAGGGCCTTTAAAAGTATCAGTAATGAAAGTACCCATTGTTTTTACTAAAAATGAATGCATTCAAAGCCTTGGTAGACTTTACAGTTGAATCAAAACCTATTGTATTTGCCTGTGCCTCTTTAATTAGCTTCCACTGTTAAGTTTACTTTAACAGCTTATTTAATTTCAATTTGCAAGACTGAACATGAATGGGAGTATTTGTGACATTTTGATAAGAAGCTTTCTTTTTTGTAAGTTTAAGCCTTTCATGGCAATGTGTCATATCTACTCTTCTTTTTGTAACTCTCCCAAGTTGTTTTTGTGGCTTGCACTTCTCCACTATAATACCAATGTCAGTGACTCCAGGTGGCCATATCCAAGAGTGAGACACTTAACATTTATAGTCTCATGATCACCTTGGAATTTGCAAGTAGAAATATAAACTGGCAACAAAGATGACAAACAGGCAAGATTCCCGAATATCCTATTATAAGACCGTCCCCTGATTCTCTAGGAGGCTGTTCAGCTTTAAAGGACTGTGATTCAACTGCACTCTCTCTTTGGTTTTGTCAACTTGTAAATTTTGGAAACTGCTGAGTACTCCTCCTCTGATAGTACCTATTAGAAAGCTGCCAGGCCTAAGAGGGAACTTGAGGTCCAAGCCCCTGTTGCTCGCTTCACCCAGGCACTTTCCTCTATGGCACCAGGACAGGATTTCCATCATCTCTTTAAAGTCCATTCCCTTACTTCTGAGCTGAATGAGATATGACTGAACCTGACTACCAGCTTTTTCTAAAGACCTTTCAAAAGATCAATATCAGAAGTCAGAAGCAACTGATTCAGTAAAGCTTATATCTTAAATATTAATTCAGGTAATCCTTGTATCACCCCTGTAAAATGTCAGGCAGTAAATAAATATGATTT
Source organism: Cabassous unicinctus (assembly GCA_029593785.1). Classification (NCBI taxonomy): domain Eukaryota; kingdom Metazoa; phylum Chordata; class Mammalia; order Cingulata; family Chlamyphoridae; genus Cabassous; species Cabassous unicinctus. The sequence continues at coordinate 28,634 of JAQZBX010007532.1, forward strand.
TATAGGTTCCAAAAAATTGGGAGGAGTTCTGGGAAGATGGCACCTGAGCGGGTAGGCAGGGCTCCACTCTGTCATATAAACAGTGGAGAAAGGGCCAGTGCAGTCCAACAGACCTGTTAGGGGGGTCAGCAGACCAAGACAGTGCTGCACAACTCCCAGAAGGGCAAGGGACAGAGAGATGAAGAACTCAGAACAACAAATGTGAGATACTACACCCCCGCCGCAGCCGGGAAGGGTTCCCATCCCCCACCCGCAAGACATGAAGCCTGGAAAAAACTCCTGGCTCGCTGCAGCCCACTGAGACATCTTCCTCCCTGTCAGCTGTTACCAGGAAAGAGGGAGGGAGAGTTGGAGGGCTTCTCTTCAGTTTATTCAACCAGTAGAGCCCGATTCGGATCTCAGCTGCAGCCAGACACGGGAAAGCAGAAGTTGAAAGAGAAACAACTCCATGGAAAGCTTCACTGATGAGGGCCATTTGCTGACTAGCCAGGAAATTATAGCTAGAAAAACTCCTTTTAGGTCTCTCTTTAGCCCTACCCCTGGAAGAAAATCTGAGCCCCATTAGTCAACTCCTGGCCTGATTTTGATAACTTGAGCTGGGCTATTTAAAAGACTTAGAATAAGCTGAAACAAAATCCAGAAAAACACAGTGAAAAACAAACAAACAAAAAATAACAAGCAAGAGAGAGACACTGACAATCAGAGTAAATTCACCATCATATTCAGATGCCTAGACATCGGCAAAAAATTAAAAGCCATTCTAGGAAACAGGAAGAGATGGCTCAGCCAAAGGAACTAACCAAATATGCTGAAGCAATACAGGATTTAAGACAACTAATTAATGATAATCACACAGATCTCCTAAATCAATTCAAAGAATTGAAGGAAAATATGACCAAAGAGAAAAAGAATATTAAGAAGATACTAGGTGAATATAAAAAACAATTTTGAAGCCTACAAAGAAAAGTGACAGACCTTATGGGAATGAAAAGACACAGGTAAGATTAAAAATATATTAGGGGCGCATAAGAGTAGATTTGAATTGCTTGAACACAAAATTAGTGATTTCAAAGACAGAACATCATAACTGGAAAAGAAAGGAGAACAGAAAAAGAAAAGAATGGAAAAAATGACCAGGGTCTCAGGAAATTGAATGACAATGCAAAATGCACAAACATACTTGTTATCAGTGTCCCAGAAAGAGAAGAGAATTGAAAAAGTGTAGTTAGAATATTTGAGGAAATAATGACCAAAAATTCTCAATCCTTATGAAAGACATAAATATCAATATCCAAGAAGGACAATGTACCCCAAACAGAAAAAATCCAAATCGACCTACTCTGAGACCTACTATTCAGAATGACAAATATCAGAGATAAAGAGAGGATTCTGAAAGCAGCAAGAGAAAAGCAAAGCATAACATACAAGGGAACCTCAATATGATTAAGTGCTGACCTCTCATCAAAAACCTTAGAGGAGAGAAGAAAGTGGTATGGTGCATTTAATGTACTGAAAGAGAAAAGCTCCCAGCCAAGAATTCTGTATCCTGCAAATCTGTCCTTCAAAAATGAAGGTAAGTTTAAAATCTTCACAGACAAATAAAAATTGATAGAGTATGTTACCATAAGACCACAATTTCAAGAGTTACTAAAGGGAGTGCTGCAGCCTGAAAGGAAAAAACAAGCCCATAGACTTAGAGAAGAGTGTAGATATGAAGATTATTAGGAAGATTAAATTAAGGAGTTAAAAAACAGACAGTAGTAAGATATGACAAAGGAAAACCAAAGGAAAAAATAGGCAAAGTAAGTAATGCCTTTACAATAATAATGTTGAATGTTAATGGCTTGAACTCTTCAATCAAAAGACATAGACTGATAGAATGTATAACAAAATATGAGCCATATATATGCTGTCTACAAGAGACTCATCTCAGATATAAGGACACAACCAGCTTGAAAGTGAAAGGTTGGAAAAAGATATTCCATGTATATAGTAACCAAAAATGAGCAGGGGTAGCAATACTAATATAAGACAAAATAGATTTTAAATGCAAAACTATTATAAGATGGAGAGCAGGTATAGCTCAATGGTTTGAGCACCTGCCTCCCATGTACGTGGTACTGGGTTCAATCTCTGGTAGAGCCAAAAAAGAAAAAAGAAACAATTATAAGGGATGAAGAAGGCCATTATATGTTAATAAAAGGGGCACTTCACCAAGAACAAGTAACTAAAATAAATATTTATGCACCTAACCTGGGTGTCCCAGGATTCATGAGGCACAAACTGGCACAATTGAAGTGAGAAGTACATGTCTCTACAACAATATCTGGAGACTTCAATACATCACTCTCAGTATTGGATAGGGCATCTGGACAGAGGATAAATAAAGAAACAGAGACCTTGAATAAAATGATAAATGAACTAGACATAACAGACATTTATAGAGCATTATACCCCAAAACAGCAGGATACTTCTTTTATTTCAAGCAGTCATGGATCCTTCCCAGGATAGACTATATGCTGGGTCACAAGACATGTCTCAATAAATTTAAAAAGATTGAAATTATACAAAACACTTACTCTGATCTTAACAGAATGAATCTGGATATCAATAATGGATGGATAAAGGGGAAATACATAAATATATGGAGATTAAACAATTCAGTCTTAAATATCTTGAGACAAATGAAAATGAGAGTACAACATATCAAAACCTATGGAACACTGCAAGACAGTGCTGAGAGGGAAATGAATAGCCTTCAGTGCTTACATAAAAAAGAAGAAAGGCTAAAATTGAAGATATAACTGCATATCTAGAAAATGACAAAAGATCATCAAACCTATCCAAACCAAGCCAAAGGAAAGAAATGGTAAAGATCAGAGCAGAAATAAATGAAATCAAGGGAAAACAAACAAACAAACAACAACAGTAGAGAGAATCAACAAAACCAAAAGTTGGTTCTTTGAGAAGATCAAAAAGTCAACAAACCTTTAACTAGACTGACAAGGAAAAAAAGAGAGAAGCTGCAAGTAAATAAAATCTGAAATGAGAGGGAGAACATTGCTACTGAGCTTGCAGAAATAAGAGAGATCATAAGAGGATACTATGCACAACTGTATGCCAAAAAAACAGACAATGTAGAGGAGATGAACAAATTCCTAGAAATGCAAAAACCACCTACCCTAACCCTAGAAGAAAGAAAAGACATCAGCAAACCAGTCACAAGTGAAGAGATTGAAAGTCATCAAAAACCTCCCAAAGTTGAAAGCGTGGGACCAGATGGCTTCACAGGTGAATTCTACCAATCATTCAAAGATGATCTAATACCAATCTTGTTCAAGCTCTTCCAAAAAATTGATCTGGAAAGAACACTACCAAACTCATTCTATGAAGCCAACATCACCCTAATACCAAAGCTAGATAAAGATACTATGAAAAAAGAAAATTACAAATCAATATCTCTAATGAATAGAGAAACAAAAATCCTCAACAAAATACTTACAAACCCAATCCAAAAGCACATTAAAAGAATTATTTACCATGATCAAGTGTGTTTTATACCAGATTTGCAAAGGTGGTTCACCACAAGAAAATCAATTAGTGTAATAAACCACATTGATAAATTGAAGAAGAAAAATCACATGAGCCTCTCGATTGATGCAGAAAAGATGTTTGACAAAATACAGCATCCTTTCTTGAAAAAAAAAAAAAACACTCCAAAATATAGAATAGAAGGAAGCCTTCTCAATATGGTAAAGTCCATATATGAAAAACCTATACCTAGTGTTGTGCTCAATGTTGAAAGACTGAACGCTTTCCCGCTGAGATCAGGAACAAGACAAGGATACCCACTGTCACCACTATTACTCTATAGTGTGCTAGAAGTTCTAGCTAGAGCAGTTATGATTGATAAAAAATAAAAGGCATCCAAATAGGAAGGAAGAAGTAAAACTTTTGCTATTTGCTGATGATATGATCCTAGATCTAGAAAATCTGCAACAAAGCTACCAGAACTAATAGACAAATTCAGCAAAGTGGCGGGATATAAGATTAATATGCAAAAATCAGTAGTGTTTCTATACACTACTGATGAGCAATCTGAGGCAAAAGCCAGAAAAAAATCCATTTGTAATAGTGACTGTAAGAATCAAATATTTAGGAATAAAGTTAACCAAGGATATAAAAGACTTGTATTCAGAAAACTGCAAAACATTGCTAAAAGAAACCAAAGAAGACTTAAATAAATGGAAGGACATTCTGTGTTCATGGACTGGAAGAGTCAATATTGTTAAGATGTCAATTCTACCCAAGCTTATTTACAGATTCAATACAATCGCAATAAAAATCCCAACAGCATTTTTTTGCAGACATCGAAAGGCCAATAATCAAATTTATTTGGAAGGGTAAGGGGCCCCGAATAGCCAAAGATGTCTTTTAAAAGAAGAATGAAGTTGGAGAATTCTGACTGCCTGACTTTAAAGCATTTTACGTAGCTACAGTGGTAAAAACACGATGGTACTGGCATGAAGACACACAGAGAACTCAGAAGTAGATTCACACATCTACAGTTAAGTGATTTTTGACAAGGCTGTCAAGCCCTCACAGCTGGGACAGATAGACTTTTCAACAAATGGCGCTGGGAGAACTGGATAGCCATATTCTAAAGAAAGAAAGAAGACTTACAACAAAAGAGAACATAGATCAATGGGACCTCCTCAAAATTAAACACTTTTGCACCTTCAAGGGCTTTGTGAAAATGGTGATGAAAAGGCAGCTGACTCAATGGGAGAAAATATTTTGAAATCACATATCCAATAAGGGTTTAATATCTATGATATATAAAGAGATCATACAGCTCAATAATTAAAAACAAACTACCCGATTATAAAAGGGCAAAAGAGTTGAATAGACATTTGTCCAAAGAAGAAATACAAATGGTGATAAAACACATGAAAAAACATTCAACCTCACTAGCAATTCGTGAAATGCCAATCTACCATGAGATATCATTTCACACCTTTTAGAATGGCCACTATTAAAAAGTCACAAAACTACAAGTGCTGGAGAGGATGTGGAGAGATAGGAACACTTATTCACTGTTGGTGGGAATGCAGAATGGTACAGCCACTGTGGAGGACAGTTTGACAGTTCCTAAACAAGTTGAATATAGACTTGCCATGTGACCCGGCAACATCATTACCACATATATACCCAGAAGAACTGAGAGAAGTGACATGAACAGACATCTGCACACCAATGTTCATAGCAGCAGCATTCATGATTACCAAAAGTTGGAAACAACCACTGTGTACATCAACTGATAAATAAACAAATTGTGCTATATTTACAAGATGGAATATTACACAGCTGTAAGAATAAATGAAGTTGTAAAGCATATGACAACATGGATGAATCTGATGGACATTAAGTTGAGTGAAGCAAGCCAGACACAAAAGAACAAATACTGTGTGATTGAGCTGTTATGAACTAAATATATTGTATAAACACAAAGATGTAATAATTAGAATATAGGTCACCAGAAAATAGAATGAGGGTAGAGAATGGAAAGCTGATGGTTAATCTGTGCAGAATTGATAAGTAATTGTTTGTAGATCTTTAGAAATGAATAGAAATGGTGAAAGCACATCATGGTGTTTGTAACTAGCAGAGCTATTATATGGGTATGACAGTGGTTGAAAGGGAAATTCTAAGGACTTGTATAACACTAAAAGGAAAGCTAAAAAATGTAAAATGGGACTGTATAGTATAGCGAAACGTGTAAAATATGAATATGGGTGATACTGCATATATAAGACTTTTATAAAATATAAATACAAATAAAATAGAAACAGAGTGGCAGCTATGTATGGCAGGGGAAACAGAGAGATTAAGAAATGATGAGTTTTTTGTTTGCTTGTTAGTTTGGGTTTTATTATTATTATCATTGGAATCATGAAAATGCTCTAATAATGATTGAAGTGATGTCTGCACAACTATGATTATACCAAATACAATTGATTGTACACTTTGGATTGATTTATGCTTATTAATATGTATCAATAAAAATGATTTGTTAAAAACAAGCTATGAAGTACAACAGTATATTTGCTAACTATGACTCTGGCAAAGTAATATCTAAAATATGTAAAGAGCTCCCAAAATTAACATTAAAAACAATAGAAAATGGCAAAACATGAAGAGACATTTTACTAACGAGGACATACAGCTGGCAAATAAGACCATAAAAATATTTTAATATAATTAGTCATTATGGAAATGCAAATTAAAACTATGAGATCTTATCTCACACATATCAGGATGGCTAAAATAAAAAAAAAAAAAAAATGCACCAAATGTAAGATGTGGACTATAGTTAGTAGTAATACTTTGATGATGCTCTTTTAAAATTTGTTACAAATGTTTCACAACAATGCAAGTTATTGGTGGTGGGGTGATGTATGGGAGCCCTGAATGATTTTATGCATGTTTATTTTGTAAGTTCACAACTTTTACTATACAATTATTATTTATGTATGTTTATGAATTATGTACTTCAATAAATTGTTTAAAAATGGACCTGTTTTGTATTAATTACCTTATCAAACATATCATAGGTAAATTCTCTCTGGGCTTTGTGTGCAGTGGTTAGGACATGAATTCTGGAGGTTCTGGCTCCCTCTTTGACAGCTCCTAGTTGACCGATCTTGACCTTTCTTTGACCGTCTGGTACACAGTTCCCTTATGTAAAATGGGGACAATATTAGTATATACTCCATAGGATCTTTGATGATTAAATAAATCAGGGCAGGTAAAGTTTTAAAAGAGTGTCTGACATATATTAATTATTCATAATGTGAAATATTAATTGCTACAATTTTTAATTATTTTGAATCTCTTTCCATGAAACTCCACATTTTATCTTGGTTACTATTTAAAGTAGAATTAAGACATTCTGCTTACATAGTACCTATATGCATGTCCTTTGTAACCTGTATGTTAATTCTCTTCAATTCCTGCCTTCATTTAAATGAGAACCCATACTTCATTTAAATGAGAACTCTGTCCTTAAAATGCTGTGTTACTACAAAACGTACTTAACATTTTTTGCTTCAGTTTTCCCATCTGAACAATGGGGATAACTAGAAGACATGTCTCCCAGGGTTAGCATAATTTCTCTCTGATAGTAACATTCAGTATGTGCTAGTTTCTGACTTCTTTCCCATCTTTGGTGTACTTCATATAATTGTAGAGTAATCCTAAATTTGGAGCCACCATGTCCAATTTCACATTATCCTGAACCAGCCAAATGATAATTTAAACTTTGAATATTTCCAGGGCTTAGCATCTTACCATTTTGTGGAAACCATCACTCCCCTTTTGGATGGCTCTTGCATTTGGCTGTATTGTCAATCAGTTGTGCATGATGCTGCCTACTTAAGTATGCATTGAATAAAACACTCAAAGCATGTTATTTATAACGTCTGCATTTCCTTTTTCATATTTCTCTGATCTGAGATGTAAAGTATAATACACAATGGGCAGATAATTATAGCTTGGTGAAATGAAAGAATAGAAAAGCAGGAGGAACAAAAATAACTTCAGACCATGAAATGGCAAAAACAACGTGGAGACCAGATTATTGTTTTTTGTTTGCTTGTTTGTATTTTTGTAGGTTTTTTTTCTTTCAAATCTCAGTGCTAAGAAATTCTGGTGTTTGCAGAAATGGCAGAAGAAAAGCAAGGCGTATGAGATCTAATAAATGAGGAGTGATAATTGTAATGAACAATAATTATAAGATATGTTGAAGAGCAGTAGATGGTGTAGAATTTATTGTTTTTGCAGATGTTACAGAAGACGGATTTGTTAAAATGTACAGAAATTCATACAACATGGAAGTTGCTACTCTTTCTTTCCTACAGTTAATATAGAGACAGTGTGGTTAATTTGGAAACAATCAGTTTCTATTTAAAAGGAATGGTGAAGTCTAACTTTTGAAAAGGAAGTTAATGATGGAGTAAGTTTGCATATATGAAAATTGAGGGAAGGTTGTTTGTTCAGTTGTTTACTTTTATACTGAATGTTTTATTGCAATATCTGCCCACCATGAATATATTTTTAAGATGTGGCTTTTATTTAAACTCTCTTAGCCAAAAATACAAAAGAGAAAAACAGTAAGAACATGTACAAGATTTTAAACATGACTAAGCAATGCTGTCTTTGAGATAAACTTTTTTATTTCCTTGATTTACAAATGCTTGCAATTAAATAATACAACAAAACCTAGATTCTCAGTCATATTCTATATCTATTCCCTGAAAGCTTTCTTATTCAAACAAGGGCTCATTAATTATCTTTTATGTATGAAAGACTTAGAGCTCTCGCTCACAATATGCTAACACCATATCATTATTTATCCAGAAGCTCCCCCTCATTGAATGTCCTTTCACAAATCAAGGCTAATATGTCTTTTCTGCAAATATCACTCAGCATATGATATATTGGAACACTCAGTTTATGTCCTAACACCATAATTTGAGGGTACTATTGTCCTCTTCCTTCTAAATATGAAGTCAGTAAAATGGCTTTCTCTTCTTTAAACTTAAGTTTACTCTTTAAAACTTACTAAGTAAACCTGCCATATCCAGCTATTTGGAGTTCTTTTATTCATTTTGTTTTTCTTTTCTATATAATTGTTTAGTCTCATTTCTTCATGATTCTATACAATATTTCTGTGCCCATTCCCCAGCCATTTAAATCTGGATTATTAAAACATTTTGCTTTCCTTTGCAAGTTGTATATAAGTAATCCATCAATACATAATTGCTGCAAAACAACATATAAATACATAGTGTAAAAAGTTTAAAAGGAGGAAGTCCACTTCTGACTGTGACAGAGTGGTTTGTATCAAATGATTTCCTCTCTCTAAGCACAACTATAAAAGCTACATAAAATAACAAGAAAAAGCTGTTTAAATCTGAACACAGTAAAGGAAGGCAGGACTTTTGGAGCCAAGATGCCAGAGAAAAGGAAACAAAAAGGAAGTAAGAAAAACGTTTTAAGCAGCTTTCTTTCCTTAAGGCGTTTGTCTAACCCTAAGCTATGTGGGGACATGGGCCCCAGAGACTGAGTAGAACACATGTGCAAAGAGGATGAAACTCTAAGAACTTCTGGCAGACTCAAGGAGGTGGGGAGATAAACATTTCCTCAGGATTAGGAGAAAACAGCTTGGGTAGGTCCCCCGACTTTCATGTAAGACCCCGTAAAGACCTGTAGCCTAGGAATAAAGGCCAAAAGTCCAGTCTTTAAATTTTCCTCTCTGATTGAATCAAGAGAATCTGCCCCAATTCTTGTGGAAGGCCAGAAGAAAAATAATTATCACTGGAGGAGAAAAACATCTTCCAGAGACCTGTAGTTTTTATGAAGATAAAAGTGTTTCAAGCATGTTAGGAACAATGACCAAACACCAACAGAAAAAGAAGAGCCACTACTCAGATATTGGAGAGATCCAATATAACTGAGATTAATATGCTGATGAAAATAAATAAATGATAGAGAATTTCACTAGTGGAGTAGACTCTATAAAAATAAGACAAAATCAAATTTTAGAACTGAAATATGCAATCTGAAATTAAGGTCTCAATAGATGGGTTGAACAGCAAATTATTTACAGCTGAAGAGAGGATTTGTGAAATGGAATACAATTCAGTAGAAATATCTGGAATGAAGCACTAGGAGGATACCAAAACATGAAAATAAAGAAAAAAAGATTAAAGAGAGCTATAGTTCATCAAGAAAAGTTCTAACACAAGTGTAATTGTAGTCTAGAAGGAAAGAAGAGAGAGCCTGAAGGACAATAGTCAAAAAAATATCATCCAAGACTTTTCTACTACTGACAAAAGATGTTAAGCCACAAATTCAAAAACACTGAGAATAAACTCAGTAAACATTATACCCAGGCACCTTAAAGAAAAATGCTTAAAACTCAAGACAAAAGGATAGTCTTAAAAGCATCAGACCAACTGGCTTTACAACAGAAAAACATGGAAGCCAAATAGCAGAGAATGATACTTATAAATTGAGGAATAAAAGTAACTGTCAACATAGAATTCCATATCCATTGAAAATATCCATCAAAAATTAAGGTAATATAAAGATATTTTCAGACAAAGAATATGTGAGAGAATTTGTCTCCAGTAGACCCAAACTAAATTAAATATTAAAGAAATTCTCTGGATTGATGGAAAATTAACTTAGAAGGAAGGTAATTAGTGCAGGAAGGAGCAATCATCAGAAAGGGGACCGTGGTAAAATTAAATAAATAGAAAATGTTTAAAAATAACAATAACATCTTCTTAGGTTTAAATAATTGTGAGATTATAATAAATGGGAATACTTGTAAAAAAAAATAAAAGGTAAAATGAGTTAAACTGTTTATTGGAAGCTCCTTACATTTTCAATAGTTTGTAAAATTAGCAATTTATGGTGGACTCTAATATATCAAGGGTAGATGTTTTAATCTGTTGCATGGAAGACAGAATAATAAATAAGGTGCTATTCAATGAGATAATGGAGAGGATAAGTACAATAAAAAACAAAAGAGATTAATCCAAAGGAAGGCAAGAGAAAAGAAAAAAAAAGAATAGAAAGAGAAAATGGAAAACAGTAAAAAAGTCATTTTATTGAAATAAATAGGCTAAATAATAAAATTAAAGAAAATATCCAATTCTAATTTTACAAAAGATATAGTTTAAATATCAGTATGTAGAAAGGTACAAAGTTAAAGGAAAGCAAAAATTATTCTGTGCAAACGCTGAACAAAAGAAAACCCGTGTGGCTATAAAAGAGTAGAAAAGAATACAGCAAGAAATAGCATTAGAAATAAAGAGTAGGTATTTCCTAACAATAACAGAAATCTAATGGAATTCTAATTTGTATGCACTTAAACATAGTTTGAAAATACATAAAGCAAAACTGCCAGAAATATAAAGAAAAGTAGACAATTCACAATTATATTGTGAGATTTTATATGGAGTTATAAACCTCTTAGTAACTGACAGTAGGAGGTAAAAAATCAATGTATAAAAGATTGGATTGATGTGATATAAAATCTTGACAAATTGACCTATGTAGAACATTTCAACAAACAATTGCACACACAGAATTTTCCAAAATAGAACATTTTCTGTGCCTTATAAGGCAAGATTCAACAAATCTCAAGTTATTGCAATATTACAGAATATCTTCGTGGCCAGAATGGAATTAAGTTAGAAGCAAATTGGAGAAATAACAACCAATCCCCCAAATGTTGGAATATTTTTAAAAAATCATAATTAAAAGAAATTATTTTCAACAGAATAATATTAAAAATACAACATTACAAAAAGAGTGGGATGCAACTAAAGCTGGGCTTAGAAGGAAAGTTAAAGCCCAAAATGCAATCATTGATGAGGAGACTGCTATAGTAATTGAGAGACTGATGCATTGGTACAAGTAACAGACAATCTGGTAAAATAGTTTTGCAAGCCAGAAGACAAGTACATAAGTGATTGCCACGGCAGTGGAGCGAGGAGAAAGTTCCTTTCAATAAATAGTGCTGAATCAATTGGATGTGTTTATGAATAAAAAAATCTTGATCTCTACCATATATATACAAAAATCAATTCTACATGGGCAGTAAACTTAAATATGAAAAGTAAGACTTTTCAGGAAAAGCTTATAAAATAAAGTACAGCGAAATATCTTCATGATCTAGGGATAGGAAAAATTTCTTAAACAGGGTGCAAATCACACTAGTCATACAAGGTAAGACTGACAATTGTATTTCATTAAAAGATACCATTATGATAGTGAAAATGACAAGGTGCAGAATAGATTTCCATTAAATGTATGCTAAAAGGCACTTGTATCCAGGATATATAAGGGGAACTCCTAATTCTCAATAAGAAAAAGACACGCAACCTTTAAAATAGGGGCAAACTCCTGAACAAACACTTTACAAAATAGAATATATTAATGTCCAGTAAACATATAAAAAGATGCTTAACATCGCTAGTCAACAGTAAAATTTAAATTAAAATCTTAATGATATATATCTATATAATCACTTGGATGGCTGCAATCTAAAACAAAACAAAAAACTCTGATAGAAAAGTGTTGGCAAAGATGTAGATCATCTAGACCTTTCAGACACTAATAGTGGTAGTGTAAATCTTTTATACCGATTTCAGAAAATCATTTGTCAGTGTTTATAACATTAATCATATTTTTGACTCTTTGACTATACATTTCTACTCTTAGGTGTATACCCAACATAAATGTCCCCATATAAGTTCACTATAAGTTATGCACTTAGTATATGTACAAAAATACTGATAGCAGCATTATTTGTAATACCCTAATATTTAAATTCCTCAAACACCCATAAGCAACATGAATAAATCTATTCATAGTTTTTAAAAAAATTCCAAAATAGAAAATCCAGGCTCAGGTGGATCTATTGGTGAATTCTTTCAAATATTTAAATAAGAAATCATGCACAGTCTGTTCTAGAAAATAGAAAGGTTAACAAATGCCGTTGGACTCATTGGACATTCATATGCAAAAACATGAACTTTGGCATAAACTTCACACCTTATATAAAAGTTACCTCAAAATTTCAACTTTATTATCACTTCAATAATTATGATCTAAATAGTTAATATTTCTTTGAGAAAAGAGCTTATAAAATTGCTTATTATTTTTTAATTTTAATTTTTTATGCAAATTATGCATAATAGGTAAAGTTTGGGAATATATATTTCACATATGGAGAAGTGTTCTACATGTTAATAAAACAAAAGTAAAAAGTTTCAGAGTTGTGAGTTACCATTTTACACTCATGAAACCAGCAATATTTGATGCTGTCCTTAGGTCCCTTCCTCCCATGCAATACCTCCCATGCAATATCTTACATAATGAATTTTGAGAAGAGCAAATTAGAATAATTGAGTTAAACTAATAATGTTTTCCTCTTTTAAAATTGGTATGATTGTATTACTTTATAATAAAAAAGTAAGAAAAAAGTAAGCTTGAGTTACTGCCCTCAGACAGTTCCTAATCTAGTTGGAAGAGAAAGCATTTACAATTAATAAAGAAGACATTGTAAAAGGGTTAGGTTAGCTTTATGAATGAGGTACTATGTGAGCAAGATGCTGGAAAAATTAATTCTTCCTGGACAGCAACGGATGGAGGAAAGCATCAGATAAAGGATAAATCTTCCTCATTGTGATTGAAATATGATGTATCCATTAGGAAGCATTAATTTTCTAACCAAATTTAATTTTTGAAAACTAATGATTCTCTGTGAATGTAAAGTAATATTAGCAGTTACTCCTGCCTTATCTGACATTATATGGAAAAATGAAGTATTGAGTCAAAGCAGAAATAACTTGGACGTTGGTATTAAATGGACCTGTGTCTAAAACCCAGTTTTGTTTTTTTTGGTTCTAAGTACGTGAGCACTCAATCACAGTTTGATCATAGTAATAACAGTCTAGCCTTTGTTAAAAGCATTAGTGATAATAGTTATTAAGCCTTTAGCACAGTTCCTGGTTCATTAGAGATATCACTAAATGGTAGCTATCATCATCATCATCACTATCATCTTTATCAACTGTATTAATAGGTACACTTTAAGTTGCAAGTGACATAAAATCAAATCGATTACCTTGAGAAAGGAAAATAATAGGAAATTTATTGACAACGTATAAATGGGAAGGATAATGGACAACTTAAAGAATGAGAAGAAAAGCCTTAGTAAAGCAGGGCCTCAAGTTTGAAAACTTCTGTTACAATCTTTCTTTCTCTTTCTGCCACTCATTTCTTCATGCCCCTACTAAAATTCTATATTAGATGTCAATCACTGTGCAATAAATTACTCCAAAACTTAGCAGCTTAGTGCAATGAACATTTATTATCTCACACGTTTTCTTTAAGTCTGGAATTCAGGAGTTTACCTGGATGGTTCTGACTCAGGGTTTCTCATTAAGTTACAGTCAAGATGTTGGCTATGTGCTCAGTAACCTCTTAAAGGCCCGGCTGGGGCTGGCAGATCTGCTTGTACAAGGTGGTTTACACACATGGCTTGTGAGTTGGTGCTGGTTCAAGGTGGGAGGCATCAGTTACTTGCCCTCACTACCTCTTTCAAGGCTGCATGAGTGTCCTCCTGACATGGCAGCTAGCTTTGCTAGCAGATGATCCAGGAGAGCTTAATGTCTTTTATGATGTAGCTTCAGCACTCACAGACCATCAGTTTTGCTGTATTCCCTGTTGGTTATACAGGTTTGCCCTATTCAGTGTGGAGCAGGAGCCTGAATGCCAAGAGAAGAGGATCACTGGGAGCCATCTTGGAAGCTGGCTAGCATAGTTTCATTATTTCTTCACTCTGTGAGAAACAAGAACAAGTGATGGTCTATCAGCATCTGAACATCAAATCTCACAGAAGACCTCTGATTTGCCCATTGTTAGATAAATATTTTCCTTTGGAATAAGTCACTATGGTTTGTTAGAGCTGGAGTCATGTCCCTAACTCTGCAGTCAAGGACAGGCACTGTGATTGGTGGACTCACCTGAATCATGTAAGTGAATTGGAGAAAGAAAGGAACCAGTAGCATTAGCTTGACAAAAGAAAACAACATCATCTTATCAGTTATCATCATACTAATTTCTATGTGTAAGAGAATTGGGAAGAATCTTGCTTTGTTAAAAAGATCTGGAAATTACCACAAATGTTTTTGGAGGCTGGCCCATCAGGACGATTGTATAAGCATCAGTAGTAAAATATTGCTACAGTTTCCTTTAGTTTGCCATAAAGTATAATTTTTAAAGGGCTTTAATTATTAAAGGCTGGGTCATCTCTAAAATATTTTTAGTTAGAGCCTTTATCTTTTTTTTAAAACATTCACCAAAACATTTATTCATTCATTACTATTTTGCAAGTACTACATTTTTATATCAATGTTACTATATAATCCATTAACACAAGATGATAACAATGAATCTGCTTTGGTCCATGGTTAAACTCTCCCCTTATTTTTGTTCATTCCTCAATTTTCAGGCTAAAAAGGGACATAGATGTTATGGGGCAGAGTAAAGGAAACATTTTGCTTGCAGTTGAAGATATTCCTTGTTTTGGGGATGCAACTTGTCCATCATTATTGCTTTGTTAGTGGTCCAGGGCAGGCCAGAAGAACTGGAGAAGAGGAGTTGGCTGTAACTCTGCTGGGTTTCAGGGCTCAACTGGCATATGAACAAGCCAAAGATTTAGTCTCTGAGAAGTGTATTTGACAGGTATATAGAAAATTATAGGTTCGAATAAAAGGAATAGAAGAATAGGAAAATTATAAATGAGTATAGCTATGTTTTAGTGGAGAAATAGATTTTCATATATTCCCAGATGGGGATTGCTGAGGGGCTGTTGATTACTTGAGGTCATATGGCTTGCCTATGGTATCTTGATGTCCCTAGAGCCTTTGGGTGCACTTTTGTTTGAGGCTATATTTACTGTGGCAGTTTATGAAATCTGCCTCAGACCTTCATAGGCATAATCTCCGGAATCACTTTTTGACTCCCTAGAAATCTCTTAGCCATACAGTCTTTATTTTATTTACTATTTCCCTCTTTTTTGCCAGGGTCTTTTCCCAAATGCATCAGTGATTAATGCTTGAAAATAATCCCTTGGTGCCAGAGAGGCTCATCCCCAGGAGTCATGTCCCATGTTGGTAGAAGGTAGTGAGTTTATTTGCAGAGTTTGGCTTAGAGAGAGGCCACATTTGAGTAACAAGGAGGTTTTCAGGTGGTAAGTCTATAATTAACTATAATTAGGTTTAGTTTCATTATTACAGGCATAAGGTTCATAAGTGTAAGCATTAAGATCGAGGGATTTGGCTTACTGGTCTGATTTCTTTTATTAGGCAAGGCTTATATATTCCAGAGTTTTTTTGCCATCTTTTTTGAGAATGTAGCAGGACTTCCCCAAGAGGGAAGTTTAATATGTTGTTAATTACTATATAGGCCTCTATCCATCCAGAAAACACACCTATGGCAACAAGGATACATTTATATCCCGTAGAAGCATGCTTTAGGCACAGTTTTCCCCATATTCTACCCCTCTATCAATACTTTGCACTAGTGACATACCTTTATTATAGATCCTGAAAGAACATTCTTATATTTGTATCATTTTATTTTGAAGACTAAGGAGTACCGAATATCCAAAAACATCTTGAAAAAGAAGAACAAAGTTGGAGGACTCACACTACCTGACTTTAAAGCATATTACAAAGATGCAGCTGTCAAAACTCCATGGTATTGGTATGGTATTGGTATGGATATGATAGGGATATCCATATCCAAAAGAATGAGAGAGGATTCCTATCTCACACCCTATACAAAATTAACTCAAGATGGATTAAAGACCTAAATATAAGAGTAAGACCATAAAACTCCTAGAAGAAAATGTAGGACGATCTTATGGTTGGCAGTGGTTTCATATACTTTATATCCACAGTGTAAGCATTGAATGAAAAAACAGATAAATGGGACCATATCAAAATTAAGACTCTTGTGCTTCAAAGGAGTTTGTCAAGAAAGTGAAAAGGCAGCCTACTCAATGGGAGAAAATATTTGGAAACTACATATCCTACAATGGGCTAATATCTAGCATATATAAAGAAATCATACAGCTCAATGATTAGAAGACAATCAACCCTATTAACAAATGGGTAAACACTTGAAAAGACATTTTTCCAAAGAGGAAATACAAATGTCTAAAAAGCACATGAAAAGATGCTCAACCTCACTAGCTGTTAGGGAAATGCAGATCAAAACTACAATGAGATATCACTTCACACCTACTAGACTGGCTGCTATTATAAAAGCCCTGAAAACTATGAGTGTGGACAGGATGTGGAGAAATAGGAACACTCATTCACTGCTGGTGGGAATGTAGAATGGTGTAGCCATTGTACAGGACAGTTTGGCGGTTCCTCAGGAAAGTAGGTATAGAATTGCCATAAGGTCCAGCAATCCTGCTACTGGATATATACCACGAAGAATTGAAAGCAGGGACACGAACAGATATATACACACCTATGTTCATAGCAGCATTAGTCACAATTGCCAAAAGATGCAAGCAACCCAAGTATCTATCAGTCGATGAATGGATAAACAAAATGTGGTATAAACACATTGGAACATTATTCAACTGTAAGATGGAATGAAGTTCCGATGCGTGCAACAACATGGATGAACCTCGAGGACCTTATGTTGGGTGAAATAAGCCAGACACAAAAGGACAAATATTGTGTGATCTCACTGATATGATCTAAGTTTAGTGAGAAGACTCATGGAAGTAAAGTCTGGAAGATAGTTTAGCAGGAGATAGAAAGGGAGTAAAGAATGGTGAGCAGGTGCTTAATTTATGCAGAATTTATAATTCGACTGATTGTAATGACTTGGAAATGGATGGACGTGATGGAGGTGATGGTGGTGCAATGATGTGATTGTAATTAACAGCGCTGAAGTGTGTGTGTGTGAACGTGGTTGAAAGCGGAAATTTTGAGTCATATATGTTGCTAGAAGGAAAGCCAGAGGATAAAACGGGATTGTATAACACAGTGAAATCTGTGGTGGCTGAAGATTTTGGTTAGTACTGCAGTTTTTAGTCTTTTAATGTTTAGAAAAATGAATGCATTAAAGTGTTAAAAACAATAGATAACTATTTAAACAACAAAATACACATTTTCTATCATGCACACTCTAGAAATCATGCTAGAAAAAAGAGTATGCTTTTGGGACACCGCTAAGTGGTCACTTACCACAGCAAAACCCTAACACATGTATTTGGAAAAATTAACTGTAGACAATACATAAAGAACATTTTACTCATTTAAAATGAAATTAAGGTTACCAACATATGAATTAAAAAGAAATTGACAGAAAAGAATTTCCCTCAAACAACCTATTTTCTATACCTCATAAATGCAGCTGCTATCACAGAGGGCAGGTGTCAGAATAAAATTAATACATACTTCTGTATCTGAGCCCAGGCGATGTGCCATGTCAAGGACAAAATTTCAGAAACTTCAAATTTCCAATCTTGTAGATTAGCTTGTCAGCTTTGGCTGTATTTGAATATTATTAATATATTTTTCTGCAAGTAATTGTTTTAGAAATTGCTCTTCAGCAGCAATATAAAATTTCAAACTGTGATGGCGACACTTACCAAAGATACTGTTTTTATTGCTTCATAACACCCACTGGGACAATTTTATTGTTGAATATAATGGGGAAGTGTTCATTTTCCAAACAAATGCAAACACATCAGGGAAAATGTGTGTTAGAATTTGTAAAGAATAACAGATGGCATATGAGAGTTAGCATATATATAGCTCGGTAAGTAGAGTTCACTTTCTCGGATATCCTAACATCATTTGTAAAGCAAAGCTTGTGTTTAATGAACAATGGGACATTTCCCACAGGACATGAGTTTCATCCCAGGCGATATAGAATCATTTGCTTAGGTCACATGTCTATGTCTATTAAGTTTTGCTTTTGTGGTATGCCAAGCAAAACAGCTTTGAGCTATTGAAATTTGGTTGATAATCACCAAAAGGGAGATTTACAAGACAAGTCTAAAATTAGAAGATTTTCTGATAATGGTTTGTATTCCTGTAATGCCTTTTTTAGATAATGTGAATCATTTAATTTGTTAATGCTTTAAATCTACAAATGCACACTCTAGTTTAAATTTGCCCAGTTATTATTGCAACTCCCTCCTTCCCTCTCTTCCTCTTTTCCTTCCTCGTTTGTGTTTTCTCCCTCCTAATTCAAATCTCTCCTCAGTTATCACTTCTAGCTCAAAACACTGTGAATTGGCACAGGTCTGTGAAATTATATGTTATGTATAAGGTCATAGAGATAAAGGCTGAGGTAAGCAAGGTCTTTGCTTTAGGCCTGTCTCAGCTGGGTTTCCTCATCTAAACCACAGATGAGATGACCATGTGGCTGTTTTCTTTTAAGTTGTCCCATGTATGATTCATGTCTAGTGCCCTCCTAGACCTGTGCCAATTCATTGCTTCATTTGCAAGTTGTGTCCCCATTGCTCTGCTCCAAGCCTCTCTTCTCGGTTCTGCCAGCAACATCATCTGATCTCACCAATCTGTCTTACTTGTACTTGCTAAAATAAACCAATTACTTCCATTTTGTTTGCAAAAATTTGGCTTCTGCCCCTCTTTCCTCTTCTCTCTGAACCTTGACTAGCCACTCTTTCTGGTACCCAAATTCGGAGTTAAGGGTATGGATTGCAACTTGAATGCTAACAAGGCACTATCAGTTGCTAATGCAATGATAGTAACTTTTAAAAGCAATCATTGTTATAATCACCAGTATAAAATCCTACTTTAAGGTTTGGGTGTTAGAGTAGTGCTAATTGCTGTAGTAAACCCAGATGTCAAGGGAGCAATATAATGCAAGTTATCTAGGTCATAACTGCCAACGTGGATGACTTTCTTCCACATCATGACTCAAGGATTCAGGCTCCTTCAACCTTATAGCTCCTCCATTCTAGGGCCTTGGAATTCCCTACAACCTGACAGCAGAAGGGGAAGAGGTATGCAAAAGATACACCATGTTCTTTAAAGACACAACCCAAAATTGACACTTCATTCTTTTTCACAAACATTGGAAAGAACTGGTCATATGATTACTAATAGTTTCCTATTGCGGCTCTATCAAAGGACCACAAACTTACTCATTTAAACCAACACAGATTTATCTTACAGTTCTAGGGGTCAGAAGTCCAAAATGGTTCTCACTGGGCTAAAATCAAGGTGTCAGCAGGGCAGCATCTCTTTTCTGGAGGTTCTAGGATAGAATCTGTTTCCTTACTTCTTCCAGCTTCTAGAGGCCCACTGCATTCCTTGGCTCAGGATCCCTTCCTCCACTTTAAAAACCAGCAAAGGTGAGTCCAGCACTGCTCGCATGGCATCTCTTTGACCCAGCCTAGAAAGATGCTCTGCTTGAGGACTCGTGATTAGATTGGTCCCACCCAGGTAACCCAGATAAAGTCACCATTCAGGCTCTTAACCACATCTGGCAAAGTCCTTTTATCCAGAGAAGGTAACATTTTCACAGGTCCTGTGGCATCTTTGAGGGGCCAGTGTTCTGCCTACCACAGTTATGCCGGGAAGGAAGGAGGCTCAGAAATGTAGCCTTTGTTGGGACAACTGCAGCCCAGTGACAATACCACACTTTTGGTTGGAAACTAGCGATGCTGTCACAGTAGATATTATATTATTCTATATAGTTGAGCTTCCTTGGCTGTTTTACTTAGTAACTTTCATTGTCATCATTTAAATTAAATAGACATCTATCATATTTATTTCTAAATTATAATTTTAATTTTGACTAAAATGTCTAAATATTCCTCATGAGAGGAACTTTGTTCTTTTCTGATTTCATTACTAATTCCAATATCTCTACAAAATGAATGGAATTAAATATCTAAATCGTGTTTAAAATGTCTGCATATATCTTTGTGGTTATATGTATGTCTAGAGCGAAATTCGTCACCACAGGAGAGCTTTCAGATTTTAAAAGTTGATTTTTTTTTTGTAAATTAATTATGGTCCTAAATAGTTTTAAACTACCCAAAGTGCCCCATTAGTTAGCATGAGCTTGAGAAATAGATACGTATTACCAGTTAATTGAAAAACAGATGGTGTTGATTAGTGCTTAGCTCTCTTATTTTAATAGATCTCAATTAAATAAATGACTGCAGTGTATTTCCAGACTACAAGATGCCAGTTAAAAATTGATTCAAAGAAAAGGTGCTGAAACAATCAATGAAGAAATTTCAGTATTGAATCTCCAAATAATTTTTTATGAATTTGCACATGCCTTTTTGTATTTGGGAAGATTTTAGATAGTGAAGTCTCCTTATTTGTAGCTGTATAAGTCAGGGTTCTCTCGGGAAACAGAATCAACAGGAGATACCTGTCAATAATATGAGATTTTAAAAGAGTCTCTCACGCCACCGTGGGGATGCACAAGTCCAGGTTCTGCAGGCAGGCTGCAAACCAGGGGCTCCGATGAAAGTCCGCTGAAAGGTCCTTGATGAGTTTCTGGGAGAAGTTGCCTGTCCAACGATGAGCTGGGAAATTCTCTCTGAATGTTGAAATCACTTCCCCTTTTAAGCCATTCAACTGATTGGGTAAAAGCGTCACCCATTGATGATGTAATCTCCCTGATTGATGCAGATGTAATCAGCTATCTACGCAGTAAACTCACTGGTGATAGAAGTCCATAAATGCTCTTGTATTACAATTAGCCCAGTGCTTGCTGGACCAAACACCTGGACACAATTACCTGGCCGAGTTGACACATTAGCCTAACCATCACAGTTACAATCTAGGTAGAAGGCATCATTAGGATCTAACCTGGCGCAAGAGCCTGAGTTCAAAACCCAGCTCTGTTTCATGTTTGCTGTGCCTCAGTTTCCTCATCTGTAAACTGGAGATAATAGCAATAACTACTTCCTTGAGGACGTTTTGAGAATTATATTAGTTAATATTTGGAAAGTGTATGGCTCTTAGTAAACACCATATAAGTACTTCTAAATTATTTTTTTAATCATCAAAAAAAAAAAAAAAAAA
>JAQZBX010007533.1:0-50305 GCA_029593785.1 Cabassous unicinctus
TAAGATTTTCTTTAACATATCCTTAAGCATGTCAAGCCAGCCTGCATTCACCTGCATGTGGGGAGGCCAACAGTGAGTTTTGCAGTCCTTCTCCAAGGCTATGTGCATAGCCCAACCATCTGTCCTTGCCTCCTGGAAATCATCTGGATGCATGGAAGAAACCTGTGGCTCTACCTATTTTGTTTTATTGATGATATTATGTTAACCAGCAATTCTTTTTCAGAGTTAAAAGAAGCATCAGAGGCAATGGTATCTTATTCTAAGATCCTGGGATGGGCAAACATTTGAGACAATCTGTAAGGTCCCTGCTGCATTGTCAAACTCATAAGTGTTTTAAAGTATAATGTTTTCCCACACCACAAACTCCAATACAATTAATGATCTTTCAGTGGTTGTTGGGGAAGACCTTTCATCCCTCATTTATCTCAGATATTAAAAACATAGTATGTGTTAATCAGGAAAGGTTGTGTATGGAAATGAGAAACTTCCCTTCCCCCAGTTTCTTTTAAAAATGTAAAGAGGAAAATAACACAGGCTCAAGCAGTAAAAGGGGTGAACCTTGACTACCCTGTGAAATGGATGTGGCCAGCACTAATACTGGCTTTGAGTGGGGTTTGTGGCAAAGGCAACATTCTAAACAAATATCCCTTGTGTTTTAATCACAATTGTGAGAAGGGGACAAAGTAAGATATAGTCCCTTAGAGAAGCAACTATGTGTAGCATACCATGCCCTGTTGCAAGTGAAGAGCTTAAACCAATAGTGACAGGTCACTCTGGATACTGCCATCCCTATCCAGGGGTGGATAGCAGATACTAAAAACTAGAAAGGAAAAATGGACTGTCATAGGCTGCCCTCTGTGGGGGAGAGATCTGTGGAAGAACATTTGAGACACTTGCCATCAGTAATAAGTAATTGTGTCTTATGTCCCTGGCCACTCTTCTAAGACTACTTTCAGGAATATTGAGGCAAATGAACCAGCAAGGATCTATAGCCATACCATTGGGACCCAAGAAGCAGCAGAGTGGCTCCACAGGAAAAGTGGCCATCTTGGCTGCCAAGCCCTTTGGCAGCAGTTTAAGCTGCCTATTACTCACCAACAGCACATGGACATCACCCATAAGTGTCCATCATGCTCACTACAATAACTGTGGCAATATCTCACTGAATGGGACATATTGGCTGAGCAGAAATACTAGTAGCACCATGGCAAGTGGATTACCTTGGTCCACTCCTACTCTTGGAAGTGGCAAGATATGCTTTCACTGCTGCAGACACTGCAACAGAACTCTTGTAACCAGCCAGTTACTATTTGCTGCCTAGAAAATGAGTGCCCTCTGTGGGATGCCAATCCAAATTGACAGTGACCAAAAATCTTCATTTACCAGTAGCCTCTTACAGTCTTAGGCTATGAGCTAGAATATTGTTTGGACTTTTTATGGGAAGGATCAATGTATTTTTAAAGAAACAGATAAAAGGCAATAAGGAATCTTTACAAAAATGGACTGTTTAATTTCAGCCCCATGGGCTGTGGCCCCAGGTGTATTTAACATGCTAACAGCAGAACCAATGGAGGCATTGAAATTACAAGTTAAAATGCCAGCAACCCTATAGCCCAAAAGGGGAAATAACAATAATTTGTTATTGACTACGCCTCAAACTATACAAACTGGGAAAATTGAGGTCATTTGTCTAAGGTACTGGCCTGTGCAACCTTGCTGGTTAGGAATCTTAAACCCATGAAAATAATCTGAAATCTATTCCAACTGAAAATCTATGTGTGTCTATGTATACTGCTCTTATGCCTGAACTGGTTTTTAGTGTCAATAAAGGAAACTCAAAAAATTTGGAAGGGGAAAAATGTATCATATTAGAAGCCTCTTCATAAAGTCCCCCTATTTGATACTGTGTTGTCTACTAATGAGAGTGTTGTTTATGTACTGGTAGGCCAGCATAACCTGCCCCTCTCTGTATGAAACAACAACAACAAAAATCTGTAATATGAAATAGTTAACCCCAAATTATATAATACCACTCTCAAGCGTTAAATGTTCAGTGTTGTGTATATGTTACCACTATTATTCTGTTGCTTTTTATATTGTTATTGTAAAATCTGTATGCAATGTTCCAATTCCATAACTGCTCAGGTGGTATCTTGTAAGATTACATGTAGAATACAATGTGGTAGGAGCATTAGGGTGGTATGTAGGGACATGAAATGCCCACTTCCCCTCCTACTAGTTAATTGTGTAGAGTGCTGGAAAGGGTGTGGTGGAATTGGCCAGCAATCCATCCTAAAAGTTTCTGCTACAGTGCACACAGGACCATAGGCATACTAATCATTAGCCTGTGATGTTCTGCCCCTCACTGCTGCATACATGTGCCCTCTCACTCTTGCATACATGTGGCTTTTCACTGTTGTGTATGTGTTTCCCCTCACTGTTGTGTATGTGCCTCCCCTCCTTGTTAATCATTTACAAGGCTACATGCATCTGCAAGCTGCTCTATGTATTAGTTAAACACCATCTTTTTGTTGTTTAGCCCTATAGCTTTTTGTTCCCACAGAACCATATGGTAACTACCATACCAGCTGTCATTAGGCCTGGAAAAGTGAGTAATAAATAATGTTACTGCTGCTGTCTTCTCCATGTGCTTTCTTTGGAATATCTAAGTATTTGGTCAGCCTTCCCTGGCATGACCTTCCTGTGTTACAGAGTGCACTGGAGGGGGGATAGGGGAGCAATACTCATACATGCTGCAATACAATATTTTAAATGCCTAGCTTCCTGAAAAAGGCAGGGCATGCAAAGAAACAGAAATGTAAAACCCATTCATATGAAAAAATGTAGGAAACTGAAACTGTTTGTGAGAGTCACCTGATGTCATATGTAAGAGAAAAAGATTTCCAATTAACCATTAAAAATGTGGTCACAGAACTAGAATATTGAGAAAATAATTTAAGCAGTGTATGATTGACAATGCCTCTTTAATAAGAGAACATCAAGGAAGAGAAATATGTTTTTTTAAAACAAATGGAAATTCTAGAATTGAAAAATGCCTTAACTAAAATTGAAAAGAAAATCCCTAGAGGTTCTCAAGGGTAGATTTGTACAGGCAGAAAAAGTGTTAATGAATGTGATGATAAATCAATAGATAATATGGAAGATAAAGAGCAGAAAAAAATAAGAAGAAAATAAACAGAGCCTCATAGGAATGTGGGACACCCTTAAACACAATAATATATGCATATGGGAGTATCAAGAGAGGAGAGAAAGAGAGGAATTATTTGAAGAAATAGTGGTTGACAACTTCCATATTTATTGAAAAATAATAAACTACAAATTGAATAAGGTAAAAAAATGCCAAGCAGGATAAACACAAAGATGCACAAACATATCATTTAAAAAAATTTTTGAAGTTAAACACCGGGAAAATCTTGAAAAAAGCAATAGAAAAATGTGTTGTTTAAAAGAAAATTCTAATAAGAATATTGGCTTCCTCGCAGCCAAAACAATGGAGGTAAGAAGTCAATGGGATATCATTTTCAAAGTGCTCTAAAATGCAAAGCAAAACTCTCAGCAAAGAATCCTATATCCAGCAAAACTATTGTTCAAATATGAACATGAAATAAAGACATAGATTTTAAAAAAACTAAGATAATTTGTTGTTAGCAGATCTGCCTTATAATATATGCAAAGGAAATTTTTTAAACTAAAAAATTTAGGAAGTGTTCACAGAAGGTAATTCAGTTGATGGTGTACTTATGAACCTCATTCTTGTGAAATTGATACTTAGCCTTGTATTATATATTGCCTAACAGTTACCTCCTGAAAGCCTCCTTTTTGTTCAAATGTGGTCTCTTTCCAAGCCAAACTCAGCATATAAACTCACTATCTTCCCCCCAACATGTCTCCCAGGGATAAGCCTTCCTGGTAACAAGGTATTATTACCAGGTGCCAAATAAAACTGAATTTGGATAAAGACCTTGAGTGAAAGGAGAAAAAAATTAAATACAAATGATTTTTTATCAGTAAGAGATTTCAAAGTGTGTCAGAAGATCTTTCCAGAGGTTACACTTATGCACATCTCAGGAGGTTCTCATTGACTGCCACAGTAAAGAATGCCTCATGCATGGGGGTTCCTGAGGACTTGTAGACACTATAAACAGAGCTGACAACCCCAGGAATTTGTTTCCTTGTCACTGGGACTTACCTTGGAATATATGATTCCCAGTGTAATAGAGTTAGACTCATTTATAAATTCCCTACCAATGGCTCTTATGCCCTTTTTATTTTAACTCACAATTAACACTATTCTCATTAAATATATATCCTAGAGACTTAAATCTTCAGTTTCCTTAGATACCAGTTGAGCTCTGAATCTCAACTGGTTCAGAGCTCAACTCTCAATGAGTTGCAACACCTGCTCTTCAGTTCATTGAACTCACCCAGGGCAACTAACAAAATGAAGACAATGGACAATGCCTATTCCAAAAAACAAGATTATCTACAACTGAAAGGAAAACAGTTCCATCCATCTGCCTTGTGGGATATAAGACCATTCTCAGTCTGAAGCACAGTGGCCATCACCATCTCCAAATACTCAAGATTTAGGAATGAACAACTGTAGGGGGAGAATGCAAGTATGGAGTAGAGTTACGATTATTCTAGTAATGGAAGAACTTGTAGCATTATTATACTGGCAGTGGTCACCAGAGGTTCTGAGAGGAGGGAGAAGGAAGAATAAATGTAATGTGGGGGCATTTTTGGGACATTGGTATTGTTCTGCATGACATTGCAATGATGATACCAGCCATTACACATTTTGTCAAAAACTTTAAAATTGTGAGGTTCAAAGTGTAAACCATAATATAAACTTTAGAACATGGTTAGTAGCAATGCTTCAGTATATTTCCATCAATTGTAACAAATGTATCACACTAATGAAAGATGTGGTTATGTGGATAAATTGTGGTAGGGGTATGCTGTGGAATATATGGGAATGTCCCTATATCTAGATTCTTTAAAAAAAATCAATAAAGGAGATTATGCATTTATATAAGGCTGTTAATACATATTTTTTACATTACACTCTTAATTTGTTTGAAAAGCAATTGTATAAAATTATATGCATATAATATAATTTGAGAGCTATTACATATAGAAATGTAATATATATGTACATTATTTTCCAGTAACATCACAACAGAGAGGAATTAGGAAATTATGAAAAATATTAAAGCAATAATTCTAACAATATGCTTTAGCTCTTCAACATTAATTGAGCTATACAGGAATAATATTTTTATATATTATCATAGTTAAAGATAACATAAATCTGAGACTTATTCTGATAATTTAAGATGCATATGGCAAACCCTAAAAACCAATTAAAAATACTTGCAAAAATAAAGAGAAATCATTAATGAAATTAAATGTTACATTAGGAAATATTCACCAGACACGAAAGTAGTAAAGGAGGAATAAAGAATTTAAAAAGATGTAATAAATGGGAAATAATACAGTAAAAATAAATGCAATAATACTAAAAATAACATTAAATGTGAATGGATTAAGCACTCCAATTGAAAATCAGAAATTGTCACACTGGATTAAAAATACAATACAATACAACTTTAATTTTTGTCCCTTGTTGAAACACTTTAGGTTCAAAGGAACAAAGAGATTAAAGTTAAAAGGAAGATAAAATTTATATCATACAAAGAACAGCAATAGGGAAGTTATATTTTCTATAATGATACATTTTAAAATTGAAAAAAACAGCATTATGAGAGATGAAAAGGTATACTTTATACAATAAATAGTTCAATCCACCAGGAAGTTATATTAAGTATTACTTTTTTAATGTATGAAAATATATGAAGCAAAAACAGAAATGATGGGAAAAATCAACAGTTCAATAACAAAATTTAGAAACATCAATATCCCACTTTCAATAATAAATAATACATTTGGGCTGAAGAGCATAAAGGAAATAAAAGAGGTAAATGAAGCTATACACCAAATTGACTAACAGAAACCTCTATGAATATTCTTTTAATGACATAAAATAAATTATTTATGGTGCCTCATCATCCTGTCTAACTTATTCATAATTTTCCCTGTTGAGCAATCAACCACTTAGCATTGCCCTAGGCATACATGAAACTAGCAGGATCTTCACCTCCATGAGGTTTGCATAATGAGTGTCATCCTTAGTTCCTCTAATTGGTTCCTATTGTTTCTTCTCTTTGATGTTCTGCTCATTGGTGCCACATAATTAATGAGTAATGTATGTGTCTCCATCTGGCTTGGATTTTTTTTAATCATGTGACATTTCAAATGTATTTTCTGAAGTCACAGAACATGCTAGGTAGAGTCATATTCTCCAAATAGCCTGGACACTTCTGCTTTCTGTATCATATACTTTAAAACCATCAATCTCTAATATTCACATAAAAGTCTTTTTCCTCCCTGGGTCACAATAAAGGCAAGAACCTGGGACCTACATGTGCTTCTCTTTTTCC
Source organism: Cabassous unicinctus (assembly GCA_029593785.1). Taxonomy (NCBI): domain Eukaryota; kingdom Metazoa; phylum Chordata; class Mammalia; order Cingulata; family Chlamyphoridae; genus Cabassous; species Cabassous unicinctus. The sequence continues at coordinate 6,525 of JAQZBX010007533.1, forward strand.
CCTTCCACAAAACCTTTTAGGAGTCTAAATTAGATAAGTTCATATATTTTCATGAATTTTCTATGGGCTAGGTATTTGTACTGATGCCTCGTCACCTGAACTTCCACATAACATGTGTGATTGTTAGGCTAATGTGTAAACTCATCCAGGTAATTGTGTCCAGTTGTTTGGTCAAGCAAGTACTAGGCTAATTATAATATGAAGATATTTATGTAATTTAGTCACCAGTGAGTATATTGCATAGATGACTGATTACATCTACAACCAACCAAGGAGATAGCCAATAGCAATCGGTAACGTTTTATCCAAATCAGCCAAATTCCTTAAAGGGGCAGTGACTTCATCATTCAGAGAGAATTTCCAGCTTGATTTCAAACAGCAAAATCTCCTGTGAACTCATCAAAGACCTTCATTGGAGCCCCTGGTTTACAAACTCCTTGCAGAATTTGGACTTATGCATCCCCATGGTCATGTGAGAGAATTTTATAAAATACTATGTACAGATATTTCCTGTTGATTCTATTACCCTAGAGAATGCTGACTAATGCAATTTGGTACCAGGAGTGGTCCTTAAGGAACAGAATCTTAAACATGAGATTGCTGAATTGGTTCTTAGAGTTTTGTAAATGACTTTCAACTCTAATTGAACTCAAGAGTATTAATGACTCCCTTTCCAATAATCCAGTGGTCACTAATAGTCCATGGCATGAGTTGGCAATGGAGATATGCAAAATATCATCACTGGATCCCCCTACTTCCATGCTTATAAAAGGAAAGGATATGGGTGAGAGTGTTTTCAACAACCTAACAGAGACTTGTGAAATCAAAAGATACATTGATTTTGGCTGGCACCTCTTAGATACTCTGGATACAGTTACAAAAGAAAGGGATGAGCTAAGGTTTTCAAATTTGCAACTTAAATCCCTCATGAATGATGTGAAAGTTTCTATGTGTGCTCTGAAAGAAAATCTTGTTTCCTGCAGTCACAGACTTAAGATCTCTAAAAACCAGACTCAGAGTCTCATTGTATGAGTAGCAGAGTTTCAAAGGAAACTGAAATCTCAACCTCACAAGGTGTCTGCTGTTAAAAGGAAGCCATTAATTGGAAAAGAGTGGAACCCTGAAGATTGGGATAGAGACATAAGGGGTGATGATGATATCAAGAGGAATTTTGGAACCATAAATTCAACTGAGACTTTGCCAGATACACCTCTGATGGCCTGCCCTCTGGAGACCACACAGTGTCAACCTTGTATCATCCAGCCTCCAGCCTACCCCAGAGATCCAGACCTCTTTCCAGCCCTGAGGTGAGTATCAGCCAAACTAAAGCCTTCACTGTCCACATTCTAACATGTCCCAGGTTTTCTGGACCTCCTCCAAGCCCAGAGACAGGTACCAGCCAAAATCGAGCATGCACTGCCCAACCTCAACCCTGCCCTGAAGAATCTGCCTTACAACCCCTGCCTGAAGAGATTAATTATGTTTCACCAGATGGAAATGCAAAGGAATGACCTGAGGTCAGTAGCATGCAAGGCATTTCTAATCCTCCTTACTTACCTACACCACCCCTATTCTCTTTGTGACACATTGCTAGACTAAAATAACAACAAGCCCCCAAAGGCAAAAATATAATATTTGATACAAAAGGAAGTACACTATACTCTAAAAGAATGGCATGAGTTTTCCAACTTATATAGACATAAAATGGGAATATGTTTGGGAATGGATACTAAGGTATGGGATAATGGTGGAGGGAATAAACAGCTGCATCAGGTTGAGTTTATTGATATGGGCCCAGTAAGCAGAATTTATGGATTCAATGCTATAGCTCAAGGGGTTAAAAAGGGCTCTAACAGTTTGGGTGGGTGACTGAAATATGGACCAAAAGATGGCCTAACATGGCTGAGGTTGAGATGTCCAATTTATGCTGGTTTACAGTAGAAAAGGGAATTCAAAGCCTTAGAGAGATTGGAGTGCTAGAATTGATATATCATTTCAAAACTGCCCACCCACCCTAGGGATGCCCAGAGAGCACATCTTGAAACAAGACTATGAGGAATACAATTGTAAGACAAACTGTATCTCCCTGAGATTCTCTGCAGTTGCTCTTCTCTGTAGTCCAAATGTTACTGTTGGAACTCCTGTAATGGAACTAAAATCCTTAAACATTGTGGGGATTATAGGATCTCAGGCTCATAAAAGTCAAGTATTGGCAGTTAATTGCTGAAGACAAGGTCGGTTTGGCTACCACATTGAAAGGTAAACTCAAAGCAGCATCAAATGAGTCTGAATTGCAGGAAGTCATGACCTTGGCTCATAGATCATGTGGCACCAAAAGTGAAATAGATGGAAAGTCTACTAAATTTCTACTTGATTCTTATAGGCAGAAAATTTCTAGGTGGTGTGAACAAAACCCTAACTTGGATTACAGACACAGAGAATCATGGCCCCATAACCAATTCCAAGACTTGAGTCAGTTTACAGACCCAGAGACCCTTAAATGAGGAGGAGGCCAGGGAACCTTGGGGAAGAATTCTGTTAGACTGCCAAAAATTTATACTGTTTTTCTTCCTCCCAGCTTTCCCCAAGAAGACCTATGGCCTTTCACCAGAGTAACTGGAGTACTGCATATTGGAGAAAAGGAAATGATCAGATATTTTGGGGATTATTAGACACTGGTTCAGAAGTGACATTAATTCCAGGAGACCCAAAGTTTCACTGTGGTCCACCAGTCAGAGCAGGGGCTTTTGGAGGTCAGGTAATAGATAGAGTTTTAGCTCAGGTCTGTCACTCAGTAGGTTCAGTGGGTCCCCAGATCCATTCTGTTGTAATATCCCCAATTCCAGAATGAATAGTTGGAACGAAGACACAGTAAATGGCTGAATTCTCACATAGGATCCCTGACTTGTGGGGTGAGGACTATTAGGGTAGGAAATGTGAAGTGGAAGCTCTTACAATTGCCCGTAACTAACAAAATAGTATATCAAAAACAATTCTGGATTCCTGGACCAATTGCAGAGATTTGTACCACCAACAACATTTGACGGATGTAGTGATGGGTATTTCTACCACATTCCCATTCAACACTCCTATTTGATTTCTTGAGCAAATCAACACATCTGCTGGCTACTGGTATGCACCTATTGTTCTGGCAAATGCTTTTTTCTCAATTTCCAATTGTAAGGACCACCAAAAATAGTTTACTATCAGCTGGCAAGGCCAGCAATATAACTTCGGTGTCCTGCATCAGGGGTAAGTCAACTCTCCAACCCTATGTCATAATATTGTCTGCAGGGACCTTTATCATCACTGCCTCCCATAAGACATCACACTGCTCCATTATGTTGGTTGTATCATGTTGATAGAACCTAGTGAGCAAGAAGTGGAAAAGGCTCTAAACTTATTGGTAAGGCATTTACATGAGAGAAGATGGAGGATAAATCCAAGAAAAATTCAGGGACTTTCCATCTCAGTGAAATTTCTTGGTGTCCAGTAATGCAGGGAATGTCAAGATATCCTTTCTAAAGTGAAGGAAAAGCTGTTACATCTGGCCTCTCCTATGACCAAAAATTAGGCAAAATGCTTAGTTTGTCTCTTCATATATTGGAGACAATACTTTCCTCATTTTGGTGTGCTACTCTGGCCTATGTACCATGTGACCAGAAAAGCTGTTAGTTTTGTTTGGGGGTCATAACAACATCCAAAACAATTGGTGCAGAGTGCATGGTGACTTGATGCTGACCAATAGTGGCCAAGTGGGAACACCCTTATGCTGCTCTTGGCTTACTAATGTGCTTTCCCAAGTAGCTAGTACCATTTGGGAAATCTCCATCACTTTCTGGTGTTAAGTGGCATTTCTTTGCTTTTCCCTTTATGTCTTCTGTGTCTCACCTAGGTTACAAACACCAAATTGTGGATATATTAAAGGCCCATGGACTATCACAAAGGCATTTACCAGCTCCCAGGTAACTGATTAATTTGGTCACCTATTTTAGTGTGGCAAGCAGAGGGACAATGTGACCGTATTGCTTCCCCAAAAAGGACTGGATCAATGCAGTGCAAATTTTCTATAAATTTATTTGCTATTGTTCATTGTTTATATAAAGGCCAACCTGAAATACAAGAGAGGGCTTCCAAGGTCTATGTGTTTCAGGTCATTCAGGGGTAAGCACTAATGGGCCTGCATTTGGTTGTCTACCAAATCATTCAGAGAACAAGGCACCAGTATATTGAGAAGGGAGCACCTGTTGCTCAGTACTTTTTGAGCTGTTTCTGCCAGAACATGTCCAAAGTATTATGCCACCCCTGCGTTTAGGGAATATATCCCCTGCCAGAGCAAAAAGAGTGGAGAAATATTCCTTACCAGAATAACATAGCTCCTGGCTTGCCAAAAGGATGCAAGTGTCTGTGACCCTCATGTTGCTTTTGTCTTAGCCACTAATGCTACTTATCACTGACCCATGGGTTATAAAGTGTCCAATTCTAGGCTGTAGAAACTCACCTTTGTGAAGAAACTTGGGAGCCTCTAAATAGAGAGGAATAAGAATATGATACAGGGAAGAGGGACCCCACACCCCGAATTTTTCTGTCTACAACTTACAAAGTCAAAGGAACTCTGGGCTGGTAGAATAGTAATACCGAAACTAGAAATTTTACCAGACTATAAATTTAAAACATTCTTAAGGATTTTGTTCAACAGGATGAAGAAACATGGCTGAATGGATGCTAAGCATATTCAATGAAGTTCAAGTTGCCACTCTAATCTCCCCCCATAAAAGAGACAATTGGCTAGTAGTACTAAAGACTTCTTTGAAGACATACCTGTCCACAGTGGGTATTACCACCAAGGCAGATGACTAGTGGCAAACATTTAATGAGGCCAGATTATTACATAAAATGATGGGCATCATGCAATGGGCATAACATTTTTTTGGGTATTCAGACAAAAGAAACTTGAGCTCATCTCCAACATTGATGAGCTGTCACCCATTTATTCAACCAATAGTGGAAAATTTTCTTACAGGGAGCCTTCTCCTGAATTACCAGGCTGCCTTCCTCACCCTCATCAGTAGGTGCCACTGCCTCCTCTTCTTGCATATCAACTGCTAAGTCTCCAACCATATTGTGACTTTTGGAACAATTGTTATTAACATCTACCCAGAGTACTGGCACTTTTTGCACTCAATTTCCCCATTGTAAGTATATATACGTTAAGCTGTCATGTCTCCATGAATATGATCAAATCCTTGGCTCCATTGGTGGGCCATACCAAATGGACCCCCATGGACCTGGCCCTGCCAATCAAGGTGATAAATGACAAAATATCACAAAAACAAAGTACTGTGGTGCTCCTGCCAATAATTCAAGATCTCCTCAGAGAGGGAGTCATTCATTACAGCAATCAACTCCACATATATTAGCCTATTTCTCCAGCCCTTTAAGTCTTCAACAATGAAAGTCAATTAAACCAAAAATTATATCAACTTTCCTGCACAAATATTGCCAACCAAAGCTCTTATTAGTAACATCATATGATTAATAAAAGATACACACAGGAGCATGAACAATTGCTTTGCTGTGACTGACTTGGCCAACGTGTTTTATTCAGTGCCAATAAAAAACAAATCAAATGATAGAAAAAAATTCCTAACAGTTACTGCCAGTACCTTAACAAATGGTCTTTAAAAAAAAAACTGTTCAATATACTGATTTTATATAACTGACATTTGATTAAAAGGTGAGCAGCAGTTTGATATTATGTATGAATTCCAAAAAAAGATAATTGATTATGTTTGTAATCTGGCCTGTTGCTCTGGGCATGATACCCCTTTGATTGTATTAAATTCAGAGGTTTCACATTTACTTTATTTCATCAAGATTAGGGTGTTGATTCAACCATGGTCTTTGATTTGACTTCATCATTAGGGTGTGCAGGGTTGAGTCCCCACCCCCTTGGGAAACTGGTAAAACAGACACTTCCACAGAATTTGACACACAGGAGAGGTAAATAGAGAAAAACACAGCAAAGGAGAGAGTTTGGTTTTGACCCTGGAGCCCCTGAGAGAGTTGAGCCATTTGCCTGATAGTTTACAGATGAGTTTGTGAAGAGAACAGAACAGCTAAGCCCAAAAATAAATGAGCCCTTGGAAGAGATACAAGTCTTAGGCCACCCTACACCTGAGAATGGAAGAAGTTGGACCCATGGAGTCATAAGACAGACTTGAACACTTGCAGAAGTTTCCTGACATCTTGCATCAACACATGGCAACAGATTTTGTGTGAGGAAATAATTCTTACGGTACCTTCGTTTAGACTCCTTAGCGCCTTGTAACTGTAAGCTTCTACCCCAAATAAATATACTTTATAAAAGCCAACAGATTTCTCATCCTTTGCATTAGCACCCCTTTGGCTGACTAATACATGGTGATTCTCTGCAGGGCCTCTGAGAGTTCCTCACCACATTCAAACATCCTTCACAATATTGAAGCTGGGCAAAAGCACCCCATTAAATACAAGGGCTGTAAGAGTTTGTCAAATTTCTGGGTATTATCTGGTCTTTTAAGGACAGTCAGATTCCCACCAGCATCAAACATGTGCTCTCCTCAAACACTATATAAACTCACTGACTTCACTCCTGGCATAGGGACATGATTTCCTGGGAGAAGCCTCCCTGGCATGGAGGGATTATTACCAAGTGCCAACTAGTTATGCATTTGAAAAGAGATCTAGACCAAAGGGGTGAAATATTAAATAAAAATGAATTTTTTATGGTTAAGAGATTTCAAATTGAGTTGGGAGGTCATATCAGAGTTTATGTATATGCACATCTAAGTAGGACCTCACTGAATGCCACAGTAAACAGTGACTCAATCAGAGTGTTCCTGATGATTCTAGAGACTTCTAGACACTATAGGCAGGGCATGCTACCTCAGGAAATTGGCACCCCATCAGTGGGCCTTACCCTGGAATACATGTTAACCTATCTCCTCAATGTATTAGAGTTAAACTCATTTATAATATTCCCACATATGATTCTTCTGCTTCTTTTATTTGAACCTAAAATTGTCACTATAGTCATTTAAATATATGTCTCAGACACTTAAATTTTCTGGCTGGCATATGCTGGCTGAGCCCTGAATCTCAGCGGAGTTGCAGCCATAAATTACTCTCCAGTTCATAGGACTTACCCAGGGCCACTAACATTGGGATGACAATGTCAATCCCCAAAACACAGTATCTTTGACTGCATGCAATACAGTTGCATCCATCTGCCCAATGGGATCGAAGGTCCCTCTCAATCAGAAGCAGATTGAGCATCACCATGACAAAAATCTTCAAGATTGTGGAATGAAAAATATAAGGGAGAAATGTAACTATGAACTAAAGTAGACTCTTTCTTATTCTAGTAATGGGAGAACTTGTAATATTAAAATAAAGACATCATTCTTTATAACTTCCCTCTCCTTCCCCTCAGAACCTCTGAGGGGAAGGAGAGGTAGGAATAGTTGAAACATCGAGCATTCTTGGGACACTGGACTAGTTCTCCATGATATTGCAATGATGGATACAGTCCATTATATATTTTGTCAAAACGTACAAAATAGTGTGGTAAAAAGTATAAACCATAATGTAAACTATACACCATGGTTAGTAGCAATGTTTATATATGTGTTCATCAATTATAACAAATACACCGCACTAATGAAAGTTGTTGTCAGTGGCGTAAAGTGTAGGAGGAGATGCTGTGGAGTATGTGGGAATCCCCTATATTTTAATGTAATATTTATGTAATCTAAACTTTCCTTAAAATAAAAGAAAATCAAAAGTCTATCTGAAATAATAAAGGAGTTCAGCAAGGTTACAGGATACAAATTCATTATAAAAATAAATTACAAAACAATAAATAAAAATAAATAAATAAATTAATAAATAAATAAGATAAAATAAAATAAAAAATAAATTGTTGCAATAAATGCAATAAGCAATCCATAAATGAACTTAAGAAAACGATTCAGGTCACAATAGTACTGAAAAGAATAAAGTACATAGGATTAAATTTAACAAAAGAAGTACAAAATGTATACTTTGTGATCTAAATGACATTTTTTTAAAGAAATCAGTGTAAGATTATATATTTCAGTTGTTTCTACTTTCTCTAGTTTAAACTTAAATGCCTTTTGATTTTTTAAATTACTGGTAGAGCTAGAGGTGTTTGGAATAGCTCTCTGGGGAGAGGAGTTTCACGAAAGTGTATTGGTCCAAAAGAGAGACACAGCTTTTAGGTAAGAAAATCAGGCCCAATGGTCTGAGGATGACACTGGGTAGAGCCTGTTCTTTCCTGGGCATAAACACCACCATCATAAAAATATTGACCCTGTACCAGAGTCCCAATAGGGTAGATGCTGACATAATTATCATGAGAGATTCTAAGACAGCTGCATAATTACAGGAAGAATTAACCAAAACAGGCTCTAAACAAAGATAGCAATCAGGCCCCATATTTAAGCAATGGCAACTAGGTAGAACAGAGTGTATCAAGGAATGAATTATGATGCTGAAGCCAAGTGTCTCCAATTGGATAATAAACCTCATATTCAAGACAACAATATATGAAACGAGCATGGGGAATCACAGAAACAGATGGATTTAATTCCAAATCAGTAGAGAAAAACATATATTTTTTCAGTTCTTGTAAATCAAATATATGTTTCAGTAAACAATTCCACAATAAATATGGGAGCAAATTACCTAGGTGTTTTCATTTCATGAAAATTAATTGAGCTGAATTCTTGCTTGTGCACTTCCCTGTTGATTTACTATTTTTCCACTTTAGCAGAATGATTGATTTTTTATAGTCATCTATCCAGTCTGCTTTTTCTTCTTTTTAATTTAAAATATTACAAACTGAAAACCATATTTATTATTTTCATTACATAATAAAGTGTCCTTTATTAAGATTCATAGCAATATTGTACCTTGCTTCTCTTTATGGACATTTGAGATTCTTACAGCTGATTAATATTGTTTGTTATTCAGATGACAATATATAAGTTATCATAAGAATAAACTTATATATTGCTTGTTGAAGTTATTTGCACATTTTATCTTGAGCTAATTTATATTCTCAACAACCTAGAAAACTAAGTTCTGCATACTACAGGTGATATATACTTTGCAAGCTAATATAAAATATTCCTACAGAAAGTCTTTTTTTTTAATTAATTGAAGTATATCACTCATACATAAGCATACATAAAGAATAAGTGTATATTAATAGTTTTGAACTTCAAAACAAACATACATAACATCTTATAGGGCTTTCATACCTCACCCTACCAACAGTACCTTACATTGTTGTGAAGCATTTTCAACTAATGAAGAAAGAGCATCCTCAAATATTATTACTAGCCAAATTAATGTCTCTTAATCTATATTTCTTAATTATTTTCTGGATAAAGATTTCATTCCACTATTATGTTACCTACAAATCTTTAACTGCATGAATGTCTACAATTTATTCTTCAGGTTTTTTTTCAGTCACTCACTTTCCTTATGTCCTTATCCAAGTTAAATCCTATGGAGCATCTTTATGCTGATGTCTTGCCCCTCCCTATTCTCAGTGTGATAATCTAATAGCCCTCCATCTATTCTAATCCCACCTCCTTGGTGTCTGATTACACCTTGAGGAATGTGATGAGAGAAAACAGAACTATGTTGAATGCATTCACTTTGGTTATATAATCACACATTTCAAGTGAGTCATAAACCTCCAAGAGTAAGATTGCATATCTCTAAGGCACTTACCATCTGTGCCAGTTGGATACCATTTATGAAATTAAAAGGAGATATTGATCATGTTTGTAAACTGGTCTGTTTCTCTGGGCATGTAATACAATACTTTGATTGTATTAGATTCAGCTGAGATGTCTGATTAATTTATGTTAAGATTAGGGCTTTGATTCAACCATGTAATTAGAGTGCAACTCAGCAATGAGTCACAGCCCCTTGGTCTGATAAAAGAGACTCTCATAAGGAAGTAGGGACACAGAGAAGCAGATATGTAAGGAAAGAGAGAAGGCTCCATTAAACACAAGAAAGGCCCTGGGAAGGGAGATGAGCCTGATAGTCTACTGTTGTCCTTGTGAATTGAAAAGAGCAGCAGAACCTGGACAGAAATGAGCCCTGGGGAGAAAGTTGAGCCTTATGCTGCCTAAAGCTGAAATTGGAAGAAGCTGGGACCACCGAGCCTTAAGAAGAAGAAGGAAGGCTGAACATTTGTGGATATCACCTGCCATCTTGCTTTAACACATGGCCAATGACTTTGGGTAAGCAAGTACCTCTTATGGTTCTTTGAGTTGGACTCTTTTGGGCCTTGTGACTGGAAGCATCTAACCCAAATAAATACCCTTTATAAAAGCCAACAGTTTTCTGATACTTTTCATCAGAACCATTTTGGCTGACTAATATACCAGAAAAGGTGGTGTTCAAAAATGAGGGAGAGTTCAAAATAGTAACAAATGAACAGCTATTACAAACTAATATCTTTTGGGTGACTAATACACCATTGTTCATTAAATGAATATTTTACACCGTCATGCTTTTTCTGACTCCTCCAGTGACTCTGCCCCTCATATATCACTATCAGCTGATGATTACCTAAGTTGTGTTCTTAATAAATAGATTTTGACATTTTTATGCCAAGTTTTACTCATTTCCCTTTTTTCCTCAGGAGGTATTCTTTAAAAATATATTTTTATTATAAAAGTTGTGAACTTACAAAATAATGCATAGAATTCCCATTCAACAACCTTTCACCATCACAACACACTGTTGTGGAATATTTGTTACAGATTATGAGATATTATCATATGATTATTACTACTAAATATGGTCCATAGCAATCTTTTTAGCTATATTTTCAATTTGACTAGGAGCTGTTAGCTGAGCTTTTAGATGTTGTCATAATCTAAATTTTCCTGAAAAAATAAAATTAAATGAAATATCATAAACTCCTACAAAAAAGGTAGCATCTTATAAAGATTCATAAACATATAAGAAATAAATAGTCCCAAACTATTCTAACACTACCTGACCATAAAAGTAATAGGAACTCCCGAATTATTTACAAATTAGTACCACACTGATCTCTGATTGATATTGCCATTCTATACATTTATACTATATCCTTCAAATTTGCAAAGTGTTCTTTTATCTCCCTGAGTAGCATTTTAATCATTTCTCCATGTCTAAATCTTCCACATTATCAATTTAATTCTTAGATATTTTATACATTTGTTCCTTATGAAATTGGAGTATTTTAAGAATATACCTCTAGGTTTTGTGTATATATGAAGTGTTCATTTCTCTCTTTCAATTTGTATTGATATGCATAGCAGAATTGATTGATGTTAAAATAAAATTTGAGCAAAATCTGGTTAGAACTCAGAGAGTTTTGTTGAATCAACTCATGAATTGGGGAGATTCCAATCACCACAATGTAGAAAGGAATTTCACTGAATAAAAAGAACAACAGTCTTTTATAGACATAAAAATTGAGTACATTTGGAGGAAATTTTCAGTGTTTAATACAAACTTCATTTATTAATATAATATTGTATGTGGTTGCTTAACAATGCAGACGTTTGCTGGTGTAAGTAAAGGGAATTGGCAATAGGTGATTGGCTGATTGAAATTCTGTTTTCTGAGCATGCTTGGCAATTACAGGAACAGAAATTACTTAGATTTTTGTTGTGATGGCATGGACTTAGCAAAACTGCTTTTTTGTTGGGCCTACTAAATTTTATTTATCATTCAATTTTCAGTCATTTATTTTATGCATTCTGTGTAAACTACAAATACATACATAAAGTGTCATTATACTCCATGCATTCATGTTTTATAACACCTGTAAATTTCTCAGGTCTAATTGCTTAAGATGATAGGTATCATTGGTATTCAATAATAATGGTGATAACTAGTACAGGAAGACAACACAGTTGTCCTAGTGCCTGAGTTTCAGGTGTGGTGTTATGATTTGCTAATTTTATGACATTGCCCATTTCATAACATTTCTCTCCTGTTGTCTATTTCTCCTTCTGGTAAATGGAGAGTCAAAATATAGTTCTCTTAAAAATTTTACAGTAGATTTCTGCATTGACCTCAAATTTTCCAAATACTATATTTGGTAAGACACATCATTCATTCATCTGTTTTATCTCTCACTCATTGTGGGACAAAACACATTTGCGGTAGATGAGAAGCATAGTAAATAACTTTTTATTACACCAATAGTTTTCCAGTGGTTTGGTTTCAATATGAAAATAGGCTTCTATATCTGTGAAGTCAATAGGATATATACTCATCTACAATGATAAAGTAAAGCAATGAATAATATCATCCTCTTATTTTCTTTGTGCTCTTAAATATTAGGATTTTGAATTTTATCAAAGTTTGTTTTGTGAAATGGGAAACTGTAAATTCTTTGCATTTTTCTACTTCACAACTAACATTGCTTTACTCTCAGGGTTTGATTCCTTCTAAGACCAATATGCCCAGACTTATTTCTGGAAGCAAGTCTACTCTAGACCCCAGAGGCCCAGTCTCTGCTGGCACCAAGTAGAGAAGATTCTCCCCTTTATATATTGTACATTAGGTTCTCTCCATCACTGAGTTGTATATTAAATCCAGCAGTTTTTTCCTGTGATAAAAAGAGGCAGACATCAAATTATTGTTTTTTCATCATTATTCCATAAACTGAATATATATTGAGAAGCTAGATGTTCTTTCATCAAGGTATTGCTGTTCTTATACTTGTCAAATTTTAACCAGCTTAGGAAAGGGGATTTATCTGACTCATGTTTAGGTACTTAATCATTCCTCAAAAGGATATATTTCTGAAAAAAAAACAACAAGAAAAATGAAAGTTGTTTGGCTTCCTCTTAGGAATTATGTTTTATATCTTTTAAACAAGCTGGAAAATATTTTGTCAATAAAATGAGCAAATAACTTCAAACAGCTAAGTCATGTCAGAACTGGACTAGAACACAGGTTTCCTTCAATTCCATTACTCATGAGACCACAAGGTACAGTTCCTGTTAATCAAGTCTATGAACTTAATTTAGTACTCATTTGAGTGAAATGATGACTTGTAGAGAGGAAGCAGATTTTGAATTACTATACTCTTCTAGACTCCAACTATATACTTGGCTTGTACAGTCTGAAGGAAGAAAACTGGACCCAGGTGAGTAAGAAAGGATTCCAATTCCACTTTGCAGCAACTCCTCTGACCAAGTCAGTTACCGCTAAAGTAATTGTAAATCATACTAAATTGGGTGGAGTTTGATTGACCTAAAAATACTCTAGGGCATATATTTAATCCCTTATATTAAATTACATCTATGTTCTTTTGGCTTTGGGGAGTCATCGAGAACAGTTGGAGAGGCCAAATTTCTCTCTCTGGATAGCCTTCATGTCCTGTTCAGCCATCCTTCTTGGCATCTAATACTCTTCTGTCAAAAGGGAAAGTGAATGATTGAGGTACATTTATCCAACCTGTGCCCCAGTCACCTCAACTCAATAATTTTCAGAAACATAGAATATTAAAATAATTTATTTTTGCTAAGTTGAAGGGAATGCCATAATGTAGCTAATTAGTTCCACATTTTAAATGATGTGGGGATTTAAAATAGGTTTTAATATGTGGGTTATGTTATTGGATCTGTAATCTCAAAGAAGAGAGTTTCATTAAAATTCACTGAATTTTAAAGAAAATTTAAAAAGCAAGATTCAATTCATTATTCATATCACTGCTGTGACATCAATATACACATTATTAAAATTTTATGAAATATCCCAAATATGCAAAAATTAGAATATATAAAAAAATTGTTTAGATCCACTACTTAGTTTAAGTACTAATTCATATTTTATTGTGTTTGCTTCAATGAATTAAAATAATATATTTTTGAAGATACATTTGACATTCAAATTTATTTCACCTTACTCTAATTGTATCTGCCTCCTGTCTCATGTACCTCAATTGGCAAGGTGTATTCATTCCCAGAACTGATTTATACTGATTTATATATTCTACTATACTGTGTTCTTCTGAATGTTTCAACATCATATAATTGTGAACACATCTTATATAACTTTTTGCAGCTTGCTTTTTTACTGAGATTGTATTGAAATGTTCATATTTATATATGCAGTATCATCAAAATCAGTTTGACTGATACAGAGTGTTCCATTCTATGATATAACATGACATATTTTCCACTCTCTTATAAACAGGTATGTGGTTATATTTCATTTAATTTAAACAAGCTGGAAAAAACATTCTAAAATATGTCATTTTAAAAACATGAGTATTTGTTGGAAGTGACATTACAGCTCCAAATCATGCACAGTTTCAACTGCATCAAATATTCCCAAATGACACTCCAAAGTAGGCAGACAACTTACACACCTAACAACCATTGACTAACATTTTCCCCTTTCCATATGTCCAGCCTTTAGTTTTCAGAATTACATGTTTTATATTTTCTAAACCAATGACCATAGAACAGCATATTATTATGGTATTGTATTTATAATTCTGGTGACCTTGGAGGTGTTTATGATTTGCTAATTGTTCATTAGTGTTCCTGTTCTTGAGCTGCTTCTTCATATACTTTGTCCATATTTTTCTTTGAGATTAATTTGATTTTATCATTCATTTTTAATCAGGGATAGGACTTTGTCATATACATTGCAAGTATTTATTGCTTATCATTGTCTTTGTAAGGGTGTGGTATTCGTTTAAGTATTTGTTTTAATGATACAATTAAATATTTCAGACTATATTATGTATAATTTCTTCTACATAATAGATATACAGTACTAGTCAAAAGATCTTTTAAAAATTAACTAGTCAATTCTAAAAGTCTTAGACATTGCTCTCAGTGTATCTATGTTAAAATCCTGTCTGCATCCTGTACCCCATTTCCTTCAGCAGTGTAAAAGCTGTCTAGAGGACTCCATTTTAATTGTTGCATGTTTTCCTTCAACCATCAGATGAAAGATATCCCTGCCTAATGGGCAATCTCACAGAATTTAAAGAATTCCTACTCATGGGTTTTTCTGATATATGGGAGATACAGATCTTGCATGCCGGGCTGTTTCTACTGATTTACCTGGCAGCATTGGTGGGGAAATTTCTCATCATAATCGTCATTACTCTTGATCCTTGTCTTCACACATCCATGTGCTACTTCCTGAAGAACCTCTCCTTTTTGGATTTGTGCTACATCTCAGTCACTGTGCCAAAATCCATCCACAGCTCACTGACTCACAGCAGCTCCATCTCATATCTTAGCTGTGTGGCTCAAGTTTACTGTTTCTTTTTTTTTTTTTGCTTCTGCTGAGCTAGCCTTTCTCATTGTTATGTCCTATGACCGCTGCATTGCAATTTGCCATCCCCTCCAATATGGAGCCATAATGACATCTGGAGAGTGTCACCAGATGTCAGTCATCACCTGGTTAAGTTGTTTCTCCTATGCTGCAGTCCACACTGGAAAATGTTTATGGAACCCATCTCAAGATCCAACAAGATCCATCAGTTCTTCTGTGACATCTCTCATGTGTTGGCTCTGCTTTTTTGTGAGATTTTCTTTCTTACGTTTGTGACCGTGGCTCTGAGCTCATGCTTGGTCCTTGGGTGTTTTATTCTTATGATCATCTCTGATTTCCAGATATTATCAACAGTGCTGAGAATTCCTCCCACAGAGAGTCAAGCAGAAGCTTTCTCCACTTGCTCCCCACAGCTAATTGTCATAACGCTTTTCCTCACCACAGGACTCTTTGGTGCCTTGGTACCTATTTCCAAATCTTCATCTGTTCAAGATTTGATGCTTGCTATGGCATACACAGTTTTGCCCCCATTTTTGAATCCCATCATATATAGCCTTAGAAATAAGAAGATCAAAGCAGCGAGTTGGAAACTACTTAGGAAAATATAAACTCTTTAAAAAAAAACTTTAAAAAAGACCAGAAGAGCATACTTATTTTATGAAATGCACAAAAAAGTTATTGAAAAAACTGTTACAAAATGACAATCTTTCCAATCCTATATCTATATAGAAATACAAATGTTCCTTCACAAAATAAAATTCTAAAGTTGTCAACTACTTTATGTTGTGTAATTCAAGCTCTTGTGGTGATCTTTTAATTTTCATTCCATATAAAATCTTATTTACTTATATACCATATAATGAATCTTAAATCCTACAGCTAGGTTTACTACAGATTTATTGAAAGAGCATACATGAACACATACCTACAAGCATGCACAGAGATGTGCACACAAACACAGACACACACACACACACCTGATTTTACTACCTCATTTACCTAGTTAGGGAAAAAGGACAGGATACATGCAAGGTGGTTAAATACAGAAGTAGGAGACGTTGTTGTAGGTCTTTGCCAAATATTTGAAAGATAATTTTCCTTTATTCTTAGCTAATTCTAAAATTGTCAGAAATTTGAGCCAATTTTCATCAGTCCTTTTTTGCAAATATTGAAATGGTTTCTTTCTTTTTTAAACTACTATAATGACTATCATAAGAATGAAAATCATGTGTTTATGGTATTTGCTATGTGCCAGATAGTGGTTTAAGCATTATATATATTTATATAATCTCAGTCATCACAATGACATTACAATGTTGGTATTTGTTTATTTCATCTAGATTTAACACATAAGAAAACTGAGTTAGAAGTAGTCAGGAGCATGCCCAGTTCACACAGCTAAAAATATTTGAACCAAGAATTTGTCCCAGTCACTTTGGTTACAGGGTACTTACTGTTGTGCCAACTCTACAATGGCATAACATGTAGAATAAATGAAAATTGATGATGTCATGTTAAATTATGTTTCTGGAATAAATCTACATTTCCACCATGTGCTTTTGTATCTTTGCACTATGGGATCCTGGATATTTGTTGCTTATATTATATTCAGAATAATATAAGCAACAACACCTATTTTGTAAGAACACCTATTTTATAAGTAAAGATATGAGAGACAGTCATTTTTGTGCCATTCTTTTTGGTTTTATCGTAAAATTACTCCAGACTCATGTGATGATTTTTGAAATTCTCTAGTTTTTATGATCCAAAAACAATTTAGAAAATTAATCTATTCCTCAAATGGCTAATAGAACATGCTCATAAACAAGTTTGACCTAACAATAATTATCAAAGATTTTGATGAAAATTTCCATTTCCATTAAAATTGATTCCTTCACTTTTTGTAAGGTTTTAAATTCTGAAAATTTGTATTTTCATAGAAAAAAAAACATTTTATTGTGAAATTTTAAATGTATAATTTTCTGAATTATTTCCTCAGTTTCAATTCTAATATTTAAAATTATTTGTTCCCACTTGCATCATTGATAAAACTTTGTAAATATATTATTATTTTATTGATATTCTCACCGTTAAATATTTTTTAAATTCCAATTTGGGTAGATTTCCTTTCAATTAAATTGTGGTTCTGAGTTTGGACAAATGCATCAAATAATGTACACCCTTTCATCATGTAGATACAGAACAGTTCTATCAATCCACCAAATTACCTAGTGCTGAAGATTTGTAGATATTCTCTCCCTGACTCCAGCCCCAGGAACCTCTGGACTGTTATCTGATTCATTTGCCTTTCACAGAAATTTATCAAAAGGAAATCATGTTGCATGTAGCCTTTTGATTTTGGCTTCTTTCCCTTAGAAAAATGCGTTTGAGATTCATCCATGTTTATGGGCACGTCAATGATTTGGCCTTTTTTGTTGATAACTTTTCCATAAAAAGGATCGACAACCATTTTATTATTTTGTCTATGCATCTATTAGAAAACATTGTATTGTTTCCAGTTTCTGTTAATTATAAGCAAAGCTGCTATAAAGATTCATGTAAAGATTTTTATGCGAATAAAATTTCCATTTAGCCAGGGAAATGCCTAGGAGTTCAAATTTGGGTCCAATGTTAAGTGTATATTTAGTTTTCCAAAAAATATACTAATTTTTACCCAAAGTGTCTGAAATTTTTGCATTCCAACCAGCAATGTAAAAGAGTTCCAGATTCTGTGCATCCATGTCAGGACTTGTTATTATCTGTTTGTATTTTGTTGTTGTTGTTATATTAGCCATTTGTACAGATTTAGGTAACAATATCCCATTGTAATTGTAATTTGCATTTCTCTAATGACTGAAGATATTGAGCACCATTTCCTGTGCTTATTTTTCATCTGTAAGGCTTGCACAGTGAAAAATCTGTTAAAATGTTTTTTCCAATTATATTTGCATTGTGTTGTTATTACTAAGCTTTGAGAGTTCTTTATATACTCTGGATGTGTCATTTGTGAGATATTATGATGTGATAATATATATGGCCAGAACACAGCTTATTTTTCAAAGAGAATTTGGAAAGCAATTTTTAAAAATATGGACAAAGTCCCATTTAGCACAATTTTGTTTTATGGATTATACTTGTCATGTCATTTCTAAGAAAGTTTTACCCAAACAAAAGTCACAATGTATTTTATTTTATTTCTTGCCTATCATGATTGCAATGTTAGTTTCTACATTTAGGTGTAGGATCTATTTTGAGTTGATTTTATATACAATGTGAAGGGTATGTTTAGGTTCTTTATTTTAAAGAAGGATACTCATTTTTTTCAGCACCATTTATTGAAAATGCTGCCCTTTCATTATTCAATTTCTTTTACAATTTGTCAAAAATAAATTAACCATATTGGTGTGGAACTATTTCTTAACTTCATGTTCTGTTTCATTTACCTATATGTCTGTCCTTTTTCACCAATCCCACGCTGTCTTGATGTCAGTCACTTTATTAATCTTCCAACTTTATTCATCATTTTCAAAGTTGTTTTTGAATTTATAGTCACTTTGACATTCCATATACATTTTAGAATCAGCTTTAAAGAAACAGTTTTTAAATCAAGTCTGCAGTTATTTTTTTCTTTTCACTATTTTATGTTTTCTTCCCTATGAAGTCCTTAGAAATATCAACACAAAGAGAACACCAAAATATATGCCCACTAAATGGATTTCAAAAATGTCTGAGTGTATATTGTTTTTAATTGTTTCCAATTAATTGTTTCTGTACTGAATTTCTGAATTTATTCATAATCCATGGATACCAAGGACCTTTACATTCTTCTATTTATATGAGAAAGATAAAAGACACCCATTCACATAGTTAATACTTGACTTAAACATGGATTTTCTAGTATAATAATGTATCTGTTACTTTTCTTCTCCCAAATCCTGTTTTAACCCCATCTAGTACCATTATCACTAAAGGTCCTATAACATCAATTTTAGGATGAGTTTCACCTCTTCCATCCCTCTGGATGATTTGAGAGAATAATGTACACTTTCTGTTTCATCAGAATCTCTGGATAATTTGAGACTGCATGTTTTGAAATTTGAGGATTTAGGGTTTTCCCAGAGGCACAATATTTAAAAATTTTCTGTTGTTTATTTGTTTTTGTTTGCATAATGGGGTAGATTTGAGAAATTTTAAATATTGATGTGAACATTCAGCCTACAGACCAGGGAGAAGACAAGTAATCATTTGATTTTCAGTGTCCTCAAAAAGATTTTTTTCAAGAATACAAATAAGACAACAAACAATCTCCAGATTTGAGAGTCATAATAGGTATGTTCTGAAACATATTGTAATACCAATATTTTAAAGATCAGCAAAGCATCTATTGTCTAAGGAGCTGTCAGCTTGACACTGGTATTTAGGATATAGATGAGAATACCAATTCTCTAAAAAAAGAGGATACACTTCAATAGGTTAGCATTGTGGAAAAACCTGGTTAGACTATGATCATCAAAACAAACCTTTGCTAATTGAAATTTACCAAAAGAAACATTCATGAACCTAATACAAAAATGAGATTAACCAAAAATAATTAGTGTGAAATAAGGGAAAATATGAGTGTGGGAGGTTTTGGGGTATTTGGGAATCACTTATGTTTTCTATGTCACTTTTCTGTTACCTAAAGCTTCTTTGAAAACAAAATGAAAAAAATCAGACACTGGAGGAACATACAGGAGAAATTGTCACTGTACAGCAAAGATAATAGATATTACCGAGTGAAAGACACTATGTAAAAAATATTTTTTGTTTTTATACTTTATTTTGAATTTTTAAATTTATATTTATATATTTATCTTTTTTGGCTTAGCTTTTGGGGAGGTTTTGGATTGCATTAGAGTCCCAAAAGTGACAGGTGAGGATCACAGGGGTGGGATGTTAGTGGTGGGTGTATGTTTCAGAAGAGGTGCACCTCAGGCATACCTCTATGGAATATGAATATGTTCAAGTTGTCATGAGGTGTTGTCTAGGTGGGTGAATACCCACAAAATAACCAAAAGAATATTGAATTCCCATCCTGGAGGGTCACACTCCATTCTTTAATAGAGTGATAAGAATCCCTAGAGTTCCTTGGCAGTGCCTAGTGAAGGAGGATAGACCAATATGCCAGGCTCTTGACATTAATTCTTGTAGTTATAAACCTTGGTTTTCTGAAATTGAAACTTAGCTTAGTATTATAAATTGCATAAGAATTACCTCATGAAAGTCTGCCTGTTGCTCAAATGTGTCCTCTTTCTAAGCAAAATCAACATATAAACCCACTATCTCTATCCCCAATTATGGGACATGACTCCAGGGAATAAGCCTCCCTGGCACAAAGAGATTATTACCAAGAGCCAACTGTTGATGGATTTTAAAAAAGACCTTCACCAAAAGGGGGAACTATTAAATAGAAATGAGTTTCTATTGCTAAGAGAGTTCAAAGTGAGTTGGGTGGTCTTTCCAGAGGTTACACATATGCACATCTTAGGAGGATCTCATTGACTGCCACAGTAAACAGTGCCTCAAGTAGGGGTGTCCTGAGGACTCTAGAAATATCTGGACACTATAGGCAGGGCAGACAATCCCAGGAATTTGGCACACTGTCAGTAGGCCTTACTTTGGAATATGTGATATCTTTCCCCCCAAATGTATCATAGATGGACTCCTTTATAATTTTCCTACACATGGTTCCTATTCCCTTTTTATCTAACCCTATAATTTGTACAATGCCCATTTAATATGTGTCCCAGAGACTTAAGTCTTCCAGTTGTTCATATTTCAGTTGAGCCCTGAATCTCAGCAAATTTGCAGCAAACACCTACTCTCTGTTTCATAGGACTCACCCAGGACAACTATCAAAAGGATGATGATGGACAATGCCCATCCCATAAAACAGAGAGTATATGACACTGCAAGTAAGACAGTTTCACCCATCTGCCCTAACCCCTCTCAATCAGAAGCATTGTGGGCATCAACACCCCAAAATATTCAAAACTGAGAAATGACCAAACATAAGGGGGAATGCCACTGTGGACTAAAGTCGAATTATTTGTATTCCACTCATGGAAGTATTTGTGACATTGATATAAAGACATAGGTCATCAGAAATTCTAAGGGATTTAGAGGGAAAATAGGTGTAACATGGGGCATTTTGGGTATATTGGAATTGTTCGACATCAGATTGCAATGACAGATACAGGCCATTATACATTTTGTAAAAACCTATAAAATTATGCAGTGCAAAGTGTAAACCACAATGTAAGCTACAGACTATGATTAGTAGCAATACTTCAACATGTGTGCACGAATTGTAACAAAGGCACCACACTAATGAAGTATGTTTTTAATGGAGAATTTTGTGGGAGGTGAGTGGATGAGGTATATGTGAATCCCCTATATTTTTGATGTAACATTTATGTAATCTAAAGCTCCTTTAAAAATAATATAAAATCAAATGTAAAAAAGATACTGTAAAATATCTTAGCATGATATAAACCCATCAAATGTAAAGATTGACAACATATATTACTTAAAGATTACACCCGTATGGTATTTGCCATAACATATAAACAAGCTTCGACTAATATCGTACTGGGAGGATATATTTGAATAATGGTTTAAATTTCATAATTTAAATTAAAATAACCAGATAATACTTTAAATCCAATAATTAAAACTGAACAACTACAAATTGACAGAAAAATACAATAATTGAATCATATAAAAATGGACAAAGAATGAAAGCCAGAAAATGGATTTTACATGTCCAAGAACAGCTGTAGCCATAACCTATCTTACCAAAAATCCAAGAACGCTATTTAAATCAAGAAAATTTTTCAATAATTTAAAAAATATCAGAAAAATTGGCTTTGTGTGGTGTGAGGGATATTCATTACTTTTGCATATATTTTGCAAATGAAACATATTTGGAAATGAAATTTGGCCACTCCAGTTAACACTTAAAATATGTATCTTCTTTGCTCCACCAAATACATTTTGGAGAATATATTATAAAGCACATCCTTTGGTATTATGTGGATTTAATATCTATCTATCTATTTCTCAGATTCTGTCTTTAGCTATCATCTGTCTGTCCATCTGTCTATCTATCTTTCATCTATCTATATCTATCATTTAGCATGTAACTATCACCTTATATCTATATTTATAATCTATAGCATTGTATGTGATCAATAGAAATATATAAGCAATACTTTTTTTCCCCTCAGCAAGAAACTAGTATTTCTTCCCATTTAACCACTCTATGATTTATGAGTGGATAATTTTGATAGTTGTAATGCTCAAGTCCCATCCAATTCTACATTCCTAGTTCAGGCCAAAGTGGCAGTGGCCAGCCTGAGCCACTTTACCTCTCTTGAGTCTGGCCATGCTTTAACTTTGATAGATCTGCCCTGGTTTCTGCCTGCTTAGATGATAGATGAGTATTATTGGTTGGGTAAATCTACATGTTCCTGGGATTCAGTATTTGAGGATATAGGTGTCATCTTCTGTATTAGTCAACCAAAGGGGTGCTGATGCAAAATACCAGAAATCTGTTGGCTTTTATAAAGGGTATTTATTTGGGGTAGAAGCATACAGTTACCAGGCCATAAAGGGTAAGTTACTTCCCTCACCAAAGCCTTTTGCCACGTGTTGGAACAAGGTGGATGCTGATGTCTGCAAGGGTTCAGTCTCCTTCTTCCTCTTTTGACTTCATGGACCCAGCTTCTTCACATATCAGCTATAGGCTGGGACAATCTCATCTTTCTCCCGGGGCTCATTCCTCTCTAGGCTCAGCTGTTCTAATCTCTCCACAAGTTCAGCTGTAGGCTATCAGGCAAATGACTCATCTCTCTTCCCAGGACCTCTGCTGTGTTTAAAGTATCTGCTTCTCTGTGTGTTTACTTCCCAGGGTTCCAGGATCAAAACTCCAAATAACTCCTGTGCCTTGTTTTCTCTGTGAGTCCCCACCCACCATGGGGTTAGGGACTCAACATCCTATTGACATGGCCCAATCAAATCCTTAATCATTATTTAATCAAGTAAAAGTGAAACCTCTGAATCCAATACAATCTAATATGCCCAGACCAGTTCACAAACATAATTCAATAACTAGTTTTGGAATTCATAAACAATATCAAACTGCTACATCTTCCAATAAGCTGTTATATGTACTGAAGCCTATATTTTGACTCTGTCTTTTCTTTTAATTTCATTTCTCAATGTATTGTAACAACAAGTGTGAAAATGTGCTATTTAATTTGGGCCCCTCTGTAACACCAACTAGCAAAGAATCCTGGAGTGGTACATTCACAGATTGGCCTTATAAAACACTAATTTCTGACCAGAAATAAAGCTTTGAACCAAAGCACTGTTATCCAATTAGTTAAAGGAGCAACTTGCCCTTTTTCCTGAAACAGAGACCTTCACAACATCCCAGTCCTTCATTTGTCATCTAAGGCAGATTTTTATAGGTTCTAACCTGTAGGGATACTCTTCTCAGTGAGAATCAAACATCAGACAATCAACACTCCCCCACCACATAACTCAGAGACAATCAAAAGAAAATAATATTTTCTGCCTCCAATAAGTGAGATGTTTCTTCATCCCATGACAAGCCTACCTGCCCTCTAAAATGATTCTTGTAATGAAGCCCTTAAGTTGTTTGAGAATGGAGAAACACAACCATGACTTTTCCTTTTCAAAGAAGTGGTGAAGGTCACATCATTTTCAGAGTCTCTTTTAAGATACCCTCACTCTTATTAATCCCTCTCAAAACCCTCATTTCTCTAAAAATGATTGCAAATGGATGCTGTAGTAAAGGATACAGAATGGGATTCTCTATCTCTTAGCAAGACTTGGAGGAATAGAAAAGCCAGTATACTGAGAGTGACAGGGTTATTCTAATCTAATTGTCTCTGTCACAGTGCCTCAAATCAATACTCTGAAGTAACCAGAATGTCTCATTTAATGTTAATATGCTGTTTGCATTTTTAACTTATATCATTGATCCTTTATGATTTTTGTAATTAAATATGCAAGTGAAAACAGGTCAGCAAATTGGAGAAAACAATTGTAAAGAGTACAAAGCAGACATAGTACAAATTTAGTGTGCAGACAAATCCTAAACTTTAATGTAAGAACAAAACTTATATTAAACATGATGTAGCTATAAGGGTATAGATTTGAGACAACTTGTGCCAAAATAAACTAGGTATTTGCTCAAAAAATTACTATAAAGATGAAGTTATGTCTGCCAATTTGCTATTAATTTTCTCTATGCCATGAAACTTTTCAGTTCTTTAATTCTTCCCCTATTACTTTCACTGGTATTTAATTGATTTTTGTAATGTACCTGTATTAGCCAGCTGAAGGGGTGCTGATGCAAATACCAGAATTTGGTTGGTTTTTATAAAGGGTATTTATTTGGGGTAGAAGCTTACAGGTACCCAAAAATAAATCATAAGTTTCTTCTTTCACCAAAGTCTGCTGCCACGTGTTGGATCAAGACAGCTGCTGACATTTGCCAGAGTTCAGGCTTCTTGGGTTCCTCTCTTCTTGGGGCTCCATTTCTCCAGGCCCAGCTCCTCTGTTTCCTCCACAAGGTCAGCTTTAGACTACGAGGCTCTCTAGGCTTTGCCTCTCTCCACAAGGCCAGCTGTGAACTGTCAGGTGAATGGCTGGTCTCTTTTCCCAGGGCCTTCTCTCTTTCCTCATCAGAACTCCAATATCAAAACTACTCCAACTCTGTCCTTTGCTGTGTCTTTTATCTTTGAGATCCCACCCACCAAGGGATGGGGCTCAACACCCTACTGACATGTCCCAATCAAATCCCCAATCATCACTTAATCATGCCCAGACAGACAGAGCAGTTTGAAAGCATAACCCAATATCTAATTTTGGAATTCATAATTATATCAAAGCACCACTCTTCACCCTCTGAATTCCAAAAATACATTACTATATTCAAAAAATCATAAATCAGTAAAATGCAAGTACAAAATAATATCATAATCAGTTTAAAGAAATACAGTTCATCTTGAGGCAAAGTCCCATCTGCTTTAGACCTCTGAAACTTACAAAACCATTTAACTGCTTCCATTACAGAAATGAAAAGACATTTGATAAACATTTTCATTACCAAAAGGAGAAAATGGGAGGTTAAACATAAGTCATGGGTCCTCTACAGATCAGTAAACCTGCAGGGCATCCTCCATTCGATTTCAAAGTCTGAGAGTCATTCTTAAGATAATGGTTTCTTCTCCTTGGGGCCACATGGGGACCCACATTTTCCACAGGCTTGCCCAATGGCCATTTTCTTGGTTCCTCCCTCAGCAGGCATCTGGGTGTTGATCAAGCTCTAGACCTCACCCTCCAAGATTGTTGGATGATTGCCAAACCTTACCCAATCTTTGGGTTAGAGTCTTAGCTGCCCTAGTACAGTGAGGTGAAGACAACATTCTCCCTAACTTTTGGCATACAGGCTCAAACCTCTCAGAGCAATGAGTTGACCACCTGGCCTTCCATAAACTTTGGCATACAGGTTCAACCCTCTCAGAGCAAGGAGTTGACCATCTGGCCTTCCCTATTCTGTGGGGGACAGGCACACCCCTCTCATACTTATGGAGTGCTGACCTTAACCACCCTAATCTTTGAGTATCTTCTCCATCCTCTCTGCACCCTGGGGCAGCAAAACTCTCCCAGAACATTGGGTGGAAACATCGACCTTCTTCAACTGCTGGGGCAAACTCACCCTCTCAGTACACATGGGTGGGGTTCCTCTCTTTGCCCAAGGTGATGTCTTAACTCAAGTTCTCAGGTTCCATGGTTTTATTCTTAAAGCTGTTTCTCCTTCAATATCTCCTTTCCATGTCCTTTTTAGTCCAAGCAAACAGTCGTTTGGTTCATACAGCACTCTATAAGCTACAAGGAGAAGCCAAGCTGCATTCTCTGCATTTACCTTGGAAAGGTCTTCAGCTAAATTCTCATGTTCACCATTTTCAAATTCTGTCTTCCATATAACACCAGGAGTTAATCTTGCTGGGTTCTCTGCAACTTTAAAACATAGATTGCCTTTCTACAGTTCCCAATAATAGTTCCATCATTTATTTCTAAGACATTATAAAAAGTCTCTTTAGCATCCATATTACTATCAACAGCTCTTCAAAGTGATCTAGACCTTTTCCATCAAGCATTTCAAAATTTCTCCAAAAAATACCCCTTACCCAACATTTTAGTAATTGCAAAAACACTACCCCACTCCTGGTACCAAATGCTGTATTAGTCAGACAAAGGGATGCTGATGCAAAATACCAAAAATCAATTGGTTTTTTAAAGGGTATTTATTTGGTGTAGAAGCTTACAGTTACCAGACCACAAATCATAATTTTCTTCCTTCACCAAAGTCTGTTGCCACATGTTGGAGCAAGACAGTTTCCAACATTGGCCAGCGTTCAGGCTTCTTGGGTTTCTCTCTTCCCAGGGCTACATTTATCTCTGGAACCAGCTCCTCTGTTTCCTCCACAAGGTCAGCCATAGACTATGAGGCTCTCTAGGCTTTGCCTCTCCCCACAAGGCCAGCTGTGAACTGTCAGGTGAACGGCTCGTCTCTTTTCCTGGGGCCTTCTCTCTTTCCTCATCAGAACTCCAACATCAAAACTGCTCCAAATCTGTCCTGTGCTGTGTCTTTTATCTTTGAAATCCCACCCACCAAGTGACGGGGCTCACATGTCCCAATCAAATCCCCAATCATCACTTAATCATGCCCAGATGTACAGACTACTTTACAAGCATAATCCAATATCTAATTTTGGAATTTATAACTATATCAAAGTGCCACGGTACCATATTCATAACTTTGCATTTCCTTATACATAATTTTTTAAGTTATGTTTTTTAGTGGCTACCCTGGATATAACATTTACAATCTGTATTTGTATGCCAAAGGTGTGCTGATGCAAAGAACAAGAAATTTGCTGGCTTTTATAAAGAATATCTTTTTGAGGTAGAAGCTTAGAGTTACAAGTCCAGAAAGAGTTCAGCTCAAAATTGCTTTCTCACCAATATCATTTGCCATGCTTTGTAGAAAGATGGTTACTGATCTCCATCTAATGTACTGTCTACTTTTTCCCTATTTTTAGTGAGAATGTGGTCTTTAATTAAATTTTTTCTAGAGTACATTTTCATCATCACTCCAGCCAATGTATCAATATCTGCCTACATTGCAGGCTTCTTGTGCAGTTAACTGGATTTTAATCTTTGAAAAGTTATTTCTAAGCAGTCATGTTAAACAAAAATACAAAGCATTATCATCCTTGCCTGCAGTGGCTATTAATGCTTTATCATGCATACTTTTAAGAGAATTTTAAAATTTATTATTTTACCTTTAGCATGTGCATTAGTATAAATAAAATTATTTATAATAAATTTATAATAAAACTCAGGAATTTTTCTGCATGAGAATTTTTTATTGAGAAATTGTGAATATATTTTATCCACATGCATGTTCATGTGTGAGGTAATGCATGTGTGTGTGCATGTCTGTGCCTGCACGTGTTATTGAGGGTGATAAGGGTATAAGAAGCTCAATGACAATATAGAATAACCTATTGATGTTATAGATAAGAAAATAGAAACTTAGTAATTGTAGGCATTTTTCCTATTGCCTGGGAAATGAGATTTATATAATCCTACATATATTAAAAGAAGTATATGGGAAAAATGCCAAAAGAAAGGCTGTCAATTCCTGAAAAGATAAAGGAGGAGAGGTAGGAGTCCTAAAGAAGGTTAATTGTGAACTTTGCCCTGAATAATTGTACAAACACCTGCAGAAATGCCTGGGAGGAAAAGCATTTCAAACCAAAAAAAATAGTGAAATGGCAAAATACCAAGTAGTTCAAATTACACCTGGAAACCCAAGTAGCTAAGAGATAGTGAAATCAATCCCAATGGAGAAAAATCATGGTAGAAACCACAGTGTAGTGAGAATTAGTCATTTCTATCAACCATTCCAAAAAGGTGAGTCATATATTCCAGTATCCCAAATGTCATGAGTATGCTGAGGAAGAGTGTAAAAAGAGAGCATTTTGCTGAAATGAGAATGATAGATTAAAGAACAACTTGGAAAGGTCCAGGTTTGTGAGTAAAAAGCAATTATTTAGGGGGTTTACATGGTGTCCGCTTCCTCAGTAGTGGGGGTGAAACAGTGTATTCCAACATCAATCATCTGTACCTGCTAAGAAATTGGTGGGTCGTTTTATCATAGTTGTTCAAGATTAAAGGTACATGGTTTAAAGATGTTTATCAAGGCACATGGGGGTATGACTTAAATAAACAAGATATTCTGTTAACACTGAAGTCTAATCCCACAATGTGTGGGTATTGTGAGTTGCTTTATGCATTGTTTTAGCACGCCATTTTTTTTCTATTAGTCCCATCCTTGAAGGGCTACAGCGTAGATGAAAATTCCAATCAATGTCTTGTTTTTAAGCCCATTATTGTACGCCTTGCCTGGTAAAATTTATTTGTTGGCCACTTCCTATACAATGGGGTATTTTGTACAGACTAAGCCATTTTATCCCTTTGAGGGTGATTTATTGGGTAGTCTTCTTTGCCAGAAAGTCTTGTAGAAGACGTTTTGGTATCCATAAAGATTAACATGTAGCATTTACTGGTGCTGATTGGTAAGGGTCCTGTGTAATCTGTTTGCCAGTCTTGTAAGTGTATGTTGGCTTTATATACATGCCCACTGCTGTAAAGAATCATTTGTGGCTGAAGCCAACCAGAAGATGTCTCACAATCTTGAATTATATGAACCAGGAGAGAATATTTGATGGGGATGCCTCGTGCTTTAGCCATAAGCAACCCAATGGCAGCTCCTTAATGGCTACTCTTTTTATGTAATCATAGGGCTGTTCTTCAGTGGTGTAGAGCAGATCAGACAAATACAAGCTAAAACATCAACCTCTTAGTTCCTGTGTGGGAGATTTATTAGAATTATTGCTGCTTCTTCAGCATCTTTAGAGTTGGTAGGCTTTAGTTCTGCATTCAATGTGTCATAGAGACACTTAAAAATCCTAGGGAGTTATTAGGTTATACACAAAGAGTAAAGCATCTAAGGATTTAGAAATAACAATGAGAGATTACAGTCCAGGAATAAATATAACTGCTGCAAGAGCTTACAATCTAAACCATATTTGCTTATAAGTATTTTAAATAAAGGTCTTTCTAGAGATCATTAATTACAGACTATAGCAGAAGTTTTGTATTGTGTTATTTTTATGCTATTACCAAGATAATGTTACTCAACAGATAAAACAGAACTTATAGACTTGCCTTTATTTTCCTTTAAAATTCCTCTGTGTTGAAGATGTGCTGAATGTATGATATTCTAGAGAAGCATCAGAGCAGAATAGTGTAATTGGGTGATAAGGGATTTTTTCCATAACAGATCACATTTTTCTAAGAATAACTAAAATTATAACCAACAATACCACAATGCAGATCAGTATTAGAATAGAATATTGACAATAAGAACTTAAGTCTTTAAGAATTTTATACAATACCTAAATAAATAAATAACATATAAGTAACATTTTGCATATACAGATTTAATGAACTGTGGATTAGGAAATTCCTGCAATTTTACAACACTTCCCAAACACTTCTCATGTAGCCCATCATATATTAAATGAAACTTTGTTTTTAAGGTTCTTGAAAGCATTTTACTTCAGTTTAAAATGAAGAGTTTTCACACTATATGCTGTAAGATACACAGTATACATGAATAAACTTCAGCAGAACAGAAGAAACTATTTTCTCAATTATCTTCCCAAAAACCTAAGCTTCCCAATGGAGGCAAGATTATCGTCCCAATACCATCACCTTAATATGATCACATGCCTATTGGACCATCAATATTTGCATCCTATCAGTACATTTACTTCCAAAATTGAGGGTGATTCCTTTGTAAATCAGTTCAGAGCAGTAAAATCAAAAGGGATTGCTGTAGGTATTAAGTGTCTAAAAGTGGTAGCTAATACTGGATTTAAGATTATTTTATATACAGTTGTTCCCTTAGTAGTAATCATAAGTATACACATTCACAGTAATCCTAAGAAATATATACTGTGATTATGCACAGTATTTTAATGACAAATTAGTCTTTTAAAAAAGAGAATTTGACACTTTGATAAAAGTTCTGATCAGAATAAAATGTGACTCTAAAATTTAAAACATTCTCAAAATAACATCTCATTTAAACTTTTTTGGAGTTTACAGAAGTATTATGAATTCCAAGTTTTGGCACATATTCTTCGATTGTGAATTAAAATACCAATATATTGAAAATGTGAAATTTCTTAAAGGTATATATTTTAGCACTTCACTTTTTACAAGGTGAAAGAATAAATTCTTTGTAACACTTTGAAATTAAAGATATTCTTAAAGTTTTTTTTTTTACTATTAAAATTTGGCAGGTTCGGGCATTATGTTTAACCAGGGCTTTTTCACAGTGACAGATAAATTAGAAAAATAGGAAGGAAAAAACTTTACTTCCAAAATTAGCAGCAGCTCTGTATTTTTTAAAAACCGTTAAGGATATGGTAAGACAACATGAAGTACAAGAAGCTATTTTGATAAGGAAAAGTGTCTTTGCCTCTTATATATTTATTTTTTTCAAAACGAATTTTATATTGCTCCAATCAAAATAGAACAATAGTTTAAGAAATCTGCATTATTTTAACAGAGAGAAAAATCCAAATTGAATTTTGGATTAGTACACCATTCAGCAAACGAATCCTAGTTTGCATCAATCACAACAGATTGAGGTAGCCTCTGACAGGTTTCTATGCTATCAAGTTACATTTTGTTATCATTATCAGCTATAGATTTCTACTTAATAATGGCTTCCTGGAATCACCCATTTACTTTGGGATCTTTCAGTTTGGAAAATGCTTTTATAAACTTCCTACTACCTTTAAATTCCTATAACCTCTTATAACCATTTATAACCATATAGTTACTTCACTTTAAGACAAATTTAAACTTTAAATAAGCTTATTAAATTTAGTCAGCAATAAAGTAACTTATTTTCATAAGCCCTCTACAAATTTTCATATCCATTCAAATCTTATCCTAAATCCCTCATCTATCATATGTGAAAAATTAGACATTTCACATTAGGACAGATACATATTACATTCTTTAACTTAATTTCATTTTAAAAAGTTTACAATTTCATCTTATAGAGATAATAAATATAATGCTAATTTATTTTATTAATATCTGTATAAACCTTTGGAGATTATACTTGAGTCAAATAAAAATGAAACAATTATAGCATAAGCAGGAAAACATTTTACTCCCTCCAAAAGAGGCTAAAATCTCTTTTCCATAGTACTCTAAATTTGTGAACAACCAGAAAAGCCTATTGAATATCAGACTCTGGAATATATATTATATATATATATTTTAATTAATTTCACTCATAATTTAGGAAAAGCTTTCATAGCTTTTGAAAACTTTTTATTTACTTAGTGAAATTTGGCAATTGGGTTATTAAATAGCCTCCTTTGAATGCTGTTAAAAATTAAAATATAGAATTAAAGGACAAACTATGCACACTGAGTTTTATTCCCTAACATACCCTCTGTCCCTATCATTCTTAATTTTCACACTTAGTAGACAGAATTCTAAGCTAAATTCAGATTTCCCCATTTTATTGGACCTAGCCTTTCCCCCACAGCTTCCTCAACCAGTTTTAATGAAAGCCTTGAATTCAGGCAATGTTAGATGGGCTTGGTAGTTAGAGTAGGTCAAGTAGCTTAACCAAAACCTCTTTTCTTCTTCCAATAATTTCTCTATTCAGATTTCTATTTGCCCCTTTTATCATTAAAAAAAAAATGACCAAGGTCTGAGTATTTAGATTAAAAATTTTAAAGAGCACTGAAACTCAGCTTTTCTAATTTGGAACTCCAGGAGTATTCATTTACATACGTGTGTGTGTGTGTGTGTGTGTGTGTGTGTGCTTATTTACTTTTTAGAAATTTGAATGGAACTCTCTTAAGAATTATCATCTGTTAATTTGATATTATCATCTGGACTTATGAAGATATATATTGAACAAAAAGATATGAATAGAAAGACACTCAAAACAGAACCATAAATGTCAGTAATTTGACTAAAATGTCTCACACCTTTTTATTTGGATTGTCTTTGGGTTTTTCATCATCCAAATATTCCTCTGGTATTTTATTCTTTTTAAGACCTCCTCTGGGATCAGGATTGTCTGGAATACTCAAGCTTGTTCTTAGAAACACGTTCGTACTTTAAAAAATGGAGAAAATATTATCTGGGCATTATTTAGGTAACAGGTATTTAGCATGGGAGATATATTTAGGACCTATGCTTTAAATATTCTTGTTGTAATTCAGTAGTAAGTCTCCCCTCCCAAGAGCCCTTTCAATCCAGGTTTCTGTCAGTTA
The DNA here is from genome assembly GCA_029593785.1 of Cabassous unicinctus. NCBI lineage: Eukaryota > Metazoa > Chordata > Mammalia > Cingulata > Chlamyphoridae > Cabassous > Cabassous unicinctus. Next base: position 39,437 of record JAQZBX010007533.1, read on the forward strand.
ACATCCACTGTACTTGGGCCTTCTAATTTCTTAAGAAGGTCTTCCATCCCTTGAGGGCTTGGTGAAGGGATGTTACATTTTTATTCTAACCCTGTGCTAATTGACCATTCTCCACTAGACTTTCCAGTAGTGTCCTTTGCCTTTTGAAGCAATGACTTTTCACAACTTATTCTGTAAGGAATGCTGAGTGACTTTTCCTCAGTTCCTGAACTACTTCACTTATTCCCTGTAAATTTCAATAACTGTTTGGAGCAATTAAACTTTTTATCTTCTTTGGGTCTCCTCTATAGAATGCGATATATTTTCACAGTTATTTTAATCTGACATGTGCAATTGAGTAAGTATGCATACAAATTCTTTGTCTATTTCTGGAGGCATTCCCCAAAGTAGAAATTAAGCTGTATCAGCTGCTGATTTTAGAGATCCTTCCTGGCCAAAATAAGATACAGCATCCTACCGTATAGAACCGTCCTGCAGCCATTTTCTTACATCAAACTGAGGATTTCTTTGCCTTTCTTGAAACAATCTGTTGGACATAACTTTTCAACCATAACAGTGGCCAGCCAATTACCATGGCAGTGCACATACTATCTTTGTTTAATTTCATAATCATTTGGTCTTGGAATACATGTTCTATTCCTTCCACCATTTTTAGGGCATCTCCATACTTACATGGAGGTCTGCAACAATCAAGCAATCTGGCAACCTCTACCCAAAATAGATGTAGAAGGTGACCTTAAGATTTCTCCTGCAGATTCCCTACCTTGGCTCATAATTTGGTCTGATGAATCCTGGCAACAATGCCAATTTTCCAGAGTATGGTAAGGAGCTGTGTAAAAGTGCAGCTCCCTGCCAAACTGAGAAGGATATTTCAGAAGAAAGAATGAAAACTCCAGCCTGGTAAGTAATGAACATTTGCTTAGGGGCCTTTCATGGGATCCTCATTGCCCATTGCAGAAGAGACAGCATTTTCCAAGGTCATTAGGCCACACCCACTGAGAAGTTCTTGGTTCTTTTTAAATGTTTGCTCAACTTTAAAGGTACATAATTTAAAGATGTGTATCATTGCATGTGGAGTAGACATGACTTCTACAGAATGCTTTGATTATGATCAAAGAAAAAGATGTTTTCAAGGAGGGAATTGTCAGATAGTTATAATTTTACTCACATGAAGATTTACTGATTCTCATGTATTAGACTGCTGAATGTAGCCAGCTGTTTAATTTAAGGAAATGTTAACAAGAGTTGGGGGATGCTTTGTTTCCTGTGCTATATCAAATCTTCTCTTAATCCATTTGGCTCTTATAATCCATCTTCTTCAAGATTCCAAGCAAGAATCCAGAAAGAAATTCAGAAAGTGATTTCATGAACAGAATCAGTTCATGGAGTCATGCTATAGGTAGAAGAGATGGAATTCTTTCTGCACATTGTTGGAATTATATGATTTTCTTTCCTCAATGTCTCATATCTCTAATTAATACATTGTACTTTGGTTCTCACCATGTTACCAGGTAGGAAATGTTTTAAGGGAAGCCATTTTACCATAGTTTTTATCATTTTCTTGGCTTAGTCCAGATATTTTACATTATAATTTGACCACAAGCTAGCTTTTCTGAATATTACTAGATATTTTTAATTCAAGAGCTTTCCCACTGGAACTCTTTTACTTACTTCTGTCTATTGAGAGGTTCTAAAACAGAAAGTCAAAGAAAGCCCAGTTGGCTGAGATTACTAAGAGACACTAATATTCATCATGAATGGACACTGCAGCTCCTGACTGAACATAGTCAGATGTCACAGTGTTCATAAAGAATGTATAGAAAAATTTCAAGGCCTCAGGCAAAGTTTGCAAAATTTCATTAAGGAACAACTTACAGAGGCAATATTTTAGGGGACAAAAATATTCTTAAGGAATCATAAAGAAAATGGATTATTTTTATCTATCCCTGGAGAATCACCTCTGGGGTTATATCTCTTGGAGACCAGCTCTCTTTGAAGCAGCATTTCAGGAAAAAAGCCAAGATATTTTCAATTAAATTGATCCTTAGTGAAAGAGAGAAGTTCAGGGAAACTCCTTTTCAAATATTATTATATAGAAACAGGCTGTAAGGGTAATGGAGGGATAAACTCTATGATTTGATTTTGCTTGTCCAAATCAGTATTATTTCAGTTAAAATTGGATTTTTGTAAGTGTCAGTCATGAATATAGACCTTGTGGGACATTGGAATTAATTTTCTCATTTAGAAGAAATAATAAATTAAATCCACAGAATGAAGGAAGGTAAAGCTCCATTATTCTTGCATAATATATTAGTCACCAGAACTGTCAAAGGAATTAAATAGAAAATATAAGGCCTAATGAATGTTTAGAACTAGAGTTATGAGGAATTAATATGAACTTAAAATCCATAACACTTTCAACTTCATATAGTATTTTCAAAATAAGTAGATAAAACAAAGTAAACATAAAAATGCATCAAAAACAGAAAAAAATGAAGATAAGTATATATATGTCCAATTCATACCAGCTAATATTTATACATATAATGATGGGTTATTTCATGGTATTAGACGCAAATATTGGTTGTTAAGTAAAATTGTTAGGAATTATCATCAAACTGAAGTCAATTATTTTAAGGATGAGAACTTAAACTCTATAGCATTACACTCAGAATGGAAACCAGCTCTTAATGGCTATATTGGCCTGATTTTGCTCTTCCTCTGTGTTCAGTAACATTATTTTGCCCTTTTGTTCTCTTCCTTGGCCATATTTTTCTAGGAGTCTTTTGTTCAGGCCAATGGTTTGATTATTCATTGCAGAAACTTCCCAATAGACTGACCAGTCTTTAAAGGAAAATATCAATAGAGAGTTTAGTCCTAATATTACTTCAATCCCTCTCATCAAAATTGAGACCTTATTGTTTCCATGAATCCTGCACTGTTTTACTCTAATCCTTATCCAATCCTAACCAAACTCCCACTTTAAAGGATCTTCCTTATATCAAATACCCAGTTCTCAAAAATTCTGAACTTGCCTTCTCCCTTCTGAGACATTGGAAAGACTCTGAAGCACTGTCCCCCCTTATGTAAGTAATCAATTAATTTCACTTTATCTTATCAGCAGGTTGTGTTAGTGATATTTGGAGAATCAGTTTATAAAATAAAGATAAAACAAATAAAAACTGCATATGTGGTAAAAGAGGCCACCAAAGACGGAACTTTCCACCTAGGCAGCTGTGGCACAATGATGTGTCTTTGAAGAATTATACAAATGCCACATAATATAGTTAGTGACAAAATTTCCTAACCATTTTTACAAGTGTTCTGATATTTATATTCATTTGATGTATAAACACTATTTTTCTGTATCTTGTAAATTCATATATTAGTTAATACATGAATTTTGGAACATAAATACAGTAAAAAGAATAGACCCTGTCACAAGGAAATAGTAATGTGTGGGTACTGTGCACCATGTCTTCAATTTCCTGCTTAGGAGATTCCATAATTAATATTATATATGAGAAGTGAGCATGGAAGGTCATAGGTAATTAGTTCAAGTAAAGTAGACTGTAGATGTGAATGATGTCAGAAAATCAAATTCAAAAGTATTTAATATAATAGAAGGAATAAATATTTTAATATAGCAATATTTTGTGAAATTTCTTATTGAGTTTAAATTTAAAATGATATATTCTATATTATTACCTTCAAAACAATTTCATTTTTCCTTGAGATGCTCAAACTTTAATTTTAAATGGCAATTTAAAACTTAATTAAATATTGAAGAAGATCATAATTTCTATAAATATATATGAGTCTAGAAACTTCTTTAAAGTTCATACTTAAATTGCTTTTTTTAACAGTTTTATTTTCCCTCCTCACAATGGATCCTATATATTAACTAACACAATCAATTGCCTTGTGAAATCTTTTTTAAGGACAATTTACCAAATGAAGCAAGTATGCCAAGCATTTTAACACATAAATAATATATTTGATCTGCATTAAGCACATAAAGCAAGTAAAATTAAATAAAGTTGATCTGTTGAAATTGGTTACAATTTTATAAAGTTCATGCCTAGGAAGCAAATGAGAAGGGTGCGTAATTTGCAAAGACTCAAACAATTAAAGCATGACTTTTGTACCAGCCTATATGGAATATGATACTATTTTCAGGGAACAATAAAGCAAAGTTAATGAAATTATACCAATTTGGGCAATATTATTTGCAGATCTATGGATTATATGAATTAGACACACCAATACTCTTGGGTATTACCAATTAAAAAGCAAACATGGAAAACAAAACAAAATCTTCCACTGAAGATTAATGGAACTAGCACTATATGTGATTCTGCTTAAATTAAAGCATGTTTTAGAATTCCTTATATGTAATTCTTGAGGGAGCATTACTTACTCCAAAAAGTGCTACACAAAACTATTAAGAAGGAAATATTCATGCTATTAGTGTATACATTGAATTTTTTTTTTTAATTATAATATTGACATCATTTTCCAGGTAACATGCAATAGATCTTGGTAGGCAAACTTCCTACTGCAACAGCTGGAGAAGAGAAGATATTTTTTTAAATATATGTTTTAAACGATCAGACAGCTATGGAAACAACAAAATTATATGTCCTCAAAATCTGGAGAATGAATAGCTTTTCCTAAATGAGCTGACAATTGCTAGTCTATTTATCACCAAAGTCATTTTCAAATACTTTACATATGCTAAGGGATATTTTGAAGGGATGGTAAAAAGTCATGTGTGTGTAGGGTTTGAAAGAAACAGGATTGTCAAAAGTTTTGTTTAAGACTCAAACAACTGGAAATTAGGGGAGCTTAAATGCATATCCAGTATTACCCAGAAGAAATTTGAATGGTTCTAGGAAAGTGAAAGATGCAGGGAGAATGATGGAAAATTTAGCCTTTTAGGATATGGTCTAATATATGTATTAAAAGTTTCACAGAGAAAAAAGAGATGAAAAATTATGAGAAAACTATTTGAAGAGATATTTTATTAAAAGACATCAGTCAAATGATACAGGAATCCCTACAAAAGAAGAAATACAAAAAATTCACATCTGCACCTAAAATATTCAAATTGATGAAAACCAGAAATAATGAGAAAATATTACAAAGAACCAGAGGAAAAAAAATATATTATCATGGAAGCATGACAATAGGAATGGCACTTGACTAAGCATCTGAATCTATTTAAGCATTTAAGTAAATGGTAATAATATTACACAAAATAAAATAGAAATTATATTTTTTGTGATGAAAATAATTCATTCACAGTAGAACAAAATTCAAGAAACAGTAAAGAAAATTTTTTAAACTGTAGAAAAAGTATCTCACATAAGAACTCAGCAGTGCAAGAGGCAATGAAGAACAAAAAATTTGGCTTATATGGAGAAATTGATGGTGTGAAGCAACAAGAATATCCTCTGGTGACTCCAATGGGAAAAAAAAGAATGAAAGAATATGTAGGTAAATATATTAAAACTTTTCATTTGTATGGACAAGATATATATATTAATTTCACGTATACTGTATTGATTTAACCAGCCATATTCTTAGGGTAACCACAAAAATATGACACTAAATATTACAGAAACAACAGCAAAAGCTAAAAGGTGAAAGAAAATGAAGTAATACATAATAACGGGATTACTAAAAGTCAGTGAAAAATGAAGGAATATTAAAAATAACAGAAATTTAGATATTAATACCATAACCTCCTGTATCAGTTATTGTAATATGTATAAATATAATAAAACTCCAATTAATAATAAAGATTGTTGGAGTGATTAGAATCATAAGACTCTATGCATTGTTACAAGAAACCCGATTAACATGGTAATACAGGCAAGATTAAAATACCTGCAAGGTTCTCTGGCCCTAATTTTTTTTCAAGGGAACATAGACAACATTAAGGAATAGAATAAGAAGAATGAAGTGTCAAAGTGAAAACTTACCCCCCCAAAAAACAACAAAATAAAACCCTAGGTTACAAAAAGAAGCTAATAAACTGAACAAATACATCAAGATAAGCTGATGCCTAGACACCAAGAAAAAATTACAGCCCATACTAAGAAACAGGAAGACATGGCCCAGTCCAAAAAACCAACTAAAAAACTGGAGAAAATGCAGAACATGGAACAACTAATTAGAAAGGCCCAAAAAAACTGCATGAATTAATTTGATGAAGTGAAGGCAGAGAATAAGGCTACTAAGAAGACACTAGGAGAACACACTGAAGAAATTGTAAACATACATAAAAAGATAACAGAATTGATGGTGATGAATATTACAATACTAGAAATTTAAAATATATGGGAAGCACATAATAGCAGGTTTGAAAATGCAGAGAAAAGATTTAGTGATGTGGAAAACAGTACAGCTTAAATCAAACAGAACAGATAGATAAAAAAGAAACAAAAAATTCAGCAGGAACACAGGTACTTGAATGACAGCATGAAAAGTACAAACATACACATTATAGGCATTCCAGAGGGATAAGAGAAGGGAAAGGGGATAGAGGGTGTGTTGGAGGAAATAAGGGCTGAAAAATTCCCAATCCTATTGAAGGACATGGATGTAAATGTCCAGGAAGTGCAGCACACTCTCAACAATATAATTCCTAACAGGCCTACATCAAGATATATACTTGTCAAATTGTCCAAATCTCAAGACAAAGAGAGAATCCTGAAAGCAGCAAGAGAAAAGAAAACCATGACATACAAGGGAAGCTTGATAAGTTTAAGTGCTGATTTCTCATATGAAACCATTGAAGCAAGTAGGCAGTGGTATGATGCAGTCAAGGTGCAAAAAGAAGAAAAAAAAAATTCTAGCCAAGAATTCTCTATCCAGCAAAACTGGCATTCAAAAATGAGGGAGAGTTCAAAATATTCCCAGATAAACAGAAATTGAGAGAGTTTTTCAATAAGAAACCTGCACTTCAAAGTATACTAAAGGGGGTTCTGCAGTTCACAAGGAAAAGACAGGAGACAGAGAGTTGAAGGAGAGTGTAAGAACAACTAAAAAGATAAGAAGAGAAATAAAAACAACATATAGTATACATAAACCTAAAGAGAATATGGCTAATGTAAATAATTCCTTGACAGAAATAACATCAAAGGTTAATGGATTAAACTCACCAGTCAAGAGACACAGATTGGCAAAATGGATATGGAAATAATACCCATCTATATGCTGTCTACAGGAAAAACCACTTAGACCCAGGGATGCCAGAAGGCTGAAAGTGAATGTTTTGAAAACAATTCTACAAACAAAAAATAACCAAAAAAATGGTGGGAGTAGTAATGCTAATATTAGACAAAATCGTCTTTAAATGCAAAACTATTGTAAGAGACAAAAACGGACAATATATATTAATAAAAGGCGTAATCTGTCTAGAAGAAAAAAGCAATCATAAACATTTATGCACCTAACCAGGGTGCCTTAAAATAGAAGAGGCCAAAAACTGGAAATACCAACTGAAGAAATAGATGCCTCTATTATAATACTGGGGGATGTAAATACACCCTTATCACCATTAAACAGAGCAACTTAACAGAGAATCAATAAAGACACAAACACTTTGAGTAATACATTAGAGGATCTGGACCTAATAGACATATACAGAACATTACACACAAATACAACAGGTACACATTCATTCAAGTGCACATGGATCATACTCCAGTATAGACCACATGTTATGACGTGGAACAACAATCGATGAATTCAGAAAGATTGAAATTATACAAAGTAATTTCTCTGACCACAATGGAATTAAGCTGGAAATCAGTAAAGGACAGAGAACCAGATTGGTACAAAGATATGGAAGTTGAACAAGACATTGTTGGACAAACACTGGGTCAAGGAGGAAATCACAAAAGATATTGGAAACTACCTTAAAATGAATGAAAATGACAATACCACTTTTCAAAACCTTAGGAATGCAGCAAAAGGTTTACTGAGAGGAAAATTCATTGTCATAAATGTCAATATTAAAATAGAAGAAAGGGCTAAAATAAAAACCTAACTGCACATCTGGAGGATTTAGAAAAAGAACAAACTTAACCCAAAGAAAGTAGAAAGAAAGAAATAACCAAGATTAGGGCAGAACTAAATGAAACTGAAAATAAGAAATTATTATAAAAATAAACAAATTTAAAAGCTGTTGCTTTGAGAAAATACAAAAAATTGACAAACCCTTAGTTAGACTAACAAAGAAAAAAAGAGAGAAGATACAAATACATAAAATAAGAAATGAGGAAGGAGATATCAATACTAACCCCACAATATTATAAGAGGATACATTGAAAAATAATATGCCAACAACATCGTTAAATTATAGTAAATGTAAAAACTCCTAGAAACAAACAAGCATCCTACATTGATGAAAGAAGAAATTGATGAGCCCCACAGACCAATCACAATTAACAAGATAGAATTAGTCATCAAAAACCTCGCAACTAAGAAGAGCCCTGGACCAGATAGCGTCACAGTTGGATTCTACCAAACTATCCGGAAGGAACTAACACCCATTCTGGTTAAACTCTTCCAAAAATTAGAAGTATTGGGAACAAGATATAATTCATTCTATGATGCCAACATCACTCTTAATACCAAAGCCAAACAAAGATGCTGCAAGAAAGGAAAACTATTTTCCAATCCCTCTAATGAACCTGGATGCTAAAATATTCAACAAAATACCTGCTAATCATATTCAACAACACATGAAAAACATTATCCACCATGACCAAGTGGGTTTCATCCATGGTATGCAAGGATGGTTCAACATAACAAAATCTACCATTGTAATCTACCACATAAACAGATTGAAAGAAATAATCAAATGATCATCTCTATAGATGCAGGAAATTCGTTCAACAAAATGCAACACTGTTTTCTGATAAAAACACTTCAAAAGATAGGAATAGAAGGAAATTTCCTCAACATGATAATGGGTATATATGAAAAACCCACATCTAATATATTCAATGGAGAAATCCTAAAAGCTTTCCCTCTAATATTGAGAACAAGACAAGAATACCCACTTTCAATGCTCATATTAAACACAGTGTTAAAAATACTTGCTTGAGCACTTAGAGAATAAAAAGATATAAATTCTTCCAAATTGGAAAGGAAGACATAAAAATTTCACTATTTGCAGATGACATGATCTTACACATAGAAAACCCTGAGAAATCTACCACAAAGTTTCTAGAGCATATAAATGAGTACAGGAAACCCACAGGTTATAAGCTCAAAGTGAAAAAGTCAGTAGCATTTCTGTTCACCAATATTGAGAAATATGGGGAGGAAAAAAAAAATCTCATTTACAAAAGCAACTAAAAGATTTAAATACCTAGGAATAAATTTAACTAAAGATTAAACAATATATATGTAGAAATGTACAAAACCCAGTTAAAGGAAATCAAAGAAGACTTGAATAAATGGAAGAATATTCCCTGTTCAAGGATAGAAAAACCAAATATTATTAAGATGTCTATCTTACCCAAGCAAAACTACAGATTTAACACAATCCCAATAAAAATCACCACAGCGTTTTTTATTGAATTGGAAAAATAACTATGAAATTTATCTGGAAGGACAATATGCCCCAAATAAACAAATACATATAAAAAAAGAAAAATGAAACTAGATGAATTACACTACTTGATTTTAAAACATACTACAAACCTACAGTGGTCAAAATTGCATGATATTGGAACTAGGATAGACATACTGAACAGTGGAACCCAACTGAGAGTTCTGATATAGATCCTCACATTTACAGTCAACTGATATTCAACAAGGCCACCAGACCATTTCAACGGGGAGAGAGTGACCACTTCAACAAATGGTGTTTAGAGAACTGGATATCCATATCCAGAAGAATGAAAGAGGAACACCATCTCACACCTTATGCAAAAATCAACTCAAGATGGATCAAAGATCTGAATATAAGAGCCAAGACCATAAAGACCTTAGAAGGTAATATAGGCAAGCATCTACAGAGTCATGTAATAGGAAAAGGTTTCATGAACTTCACACCCAAAGCACATGGAGTGAAAGAAAAAATAGTAAATTAGACCTTCTCAAAATTAAAAACTTTTGCAACTCAAAGGAGTTTATCAAGAAAGTGAAAAGGCAGCCTACTCAATGGGAGAAAATTTTTGGCAACCATATATCTGATAGGGGCATAATATGCTGCATATTTAAAGGACTCTTACATATCAAAAACTAGAAAACAAAAACAAAAAAAGACAACCAATTTAAGAAATGGGAAAGTGATTTGAATAGACACTTCTCCTAAGAAGAAATACAAATTATTAAAAAGCACATGAAAACATGCTCAATATCAGTAGCTATTAGAGAAATGCAAACCAAAACTTCACTGAGATATCTTCTTATAGCCGTTAGACTGCTGGCTATTAAAACAGGAGACTGCAAGTGTTGGAGAGGATGTGGAGGAATGGAAACACTCCTCCACTGCTGGTGGGAATGTAGAATGGTGCAACCATTGTGAAGGACGTATGGTGATTCCTCAGGAAACTAAATATATAACTGCCATAGGATCCAGCAATTCAATTCCTGGGTATATACCCAGAAAGATTGAAAGCAAGGACACAAATGGATATATGCACACCAATGTTCATAGTGTCATTATTCACAATTGTCAAAAGTTGGAACCCACCCAAATGCTCTTCAACTGATGAATGGATAAACAAACTGTGGTATATACATACAATGGAATATTACTCAGCTGAAAGAAGGAATACACTATTAACACTTTGGATAGCATGGATGACTCTTGAGGACCTTATGTTGAGTGAAGCAAGCCAG